>KZ653399.1:4665-20935 GCA_001010745.2 Gerris buenoi
AATCTAAAGAAGAACATTCCATAAACCTTCTTTAGATTGTTACTCCCCTCTGTTTTGTTTATAAAGGGAGTAACAATCTAAAGAAGTGCCAATATGGTAAACTCAAATAAAAACTCAACAAAGTATCTAAAATAAAATACAGTTTTTTTTTTTAAAAAAAATACTTTATTCTTAAAAATAAAAGTACCAAAGTAAATAAACAGTTTTTGTGTCATCAATGAAATAAAATAATAATTCATTATAATTTATTTACTATATTTTAAATATAATTTTTTTTACACTTATAATATTAATTTAAAAATAACAGATAATAAATAATAATGAAAATAACAGCCAATATTAAAAAAATAAAAAGTATTACACAAATAAAACCAGCCTTTTTTAACACAAAATAATTATAATATAAAATAAATTATTATTATTATTTTAAACTATAATAAACTGTTATTTTATGAACAATGTATATGATAACAAGGAAAGGTAAATGATCTCATAATTTTATTTTTACAAGTTGAAGCCATTTCTGACAGAGGATAAAAGTGGGCGAATGTGAAAATTTCTTACACATTCATCTTAGGTTCTTTTGTTTTACTTTTGTTTTCTTTTTTTTAAATGGAATTTTAGTCACACATTGTATGAAAGGTAAGTATTTTGTGCAAGGAAATTTTGTACAATTTTTTAAAATTTTATTTCTTGAACGGATGTATTGTATACGTAATATAATATACAAGTTCTGTGATTTCTTATTTTATTAAGGCAGTAATAATAATAGCCTTTAAAAACAACGTTTGTATTGTAAATTTGTTTATATGTTGTTTTTTTTGGTACTACAATAATTCACCATTTATTGTGCTAATTACAACTATATAGTGATTTTACTCGCTATTTAAGTTTAACTGTAGAAATTGGCCCTTTCAAAACTAATAATACATGGTTAGAGTCTGAAACTGTCTGAAATGTTTTCTATTTGATACCAAATTCATAGATATCCATTACCAGGAAGCATTTACAAAGGTAAACAATTTTAATTCTAATAATGGTAGTAATAACAAGAAAATGGAAAAAATCAAATGTATAACAATTTTTAGGAATAAATCTGATGTTAACAAATTAAAAAAAAATATGCAAAGCTTGGACAAGAAATATTTTTTTTTAAAAAAGAAATAAATATTCCTCAGAGAAGAAAGGAAATGTGAAAAATATTTTGTTCAGCAGATTTATAACTAGAACCTAGATAAGTTCTACGTAACTTACTTCCTAGGTAAGTTCTAAGTTACTTAAATAGTTTCTAGGTAACTTAGAACCTAAGTAAGTTGAAGGAGACTGAGAATTAAGCTAACTTTAATAAAAAAGGCTAGATAGCTCAATAAATTTAACCCTGTACAAAAAAGTACAATTATACAAAACACTTATAAGAGTAATACAAAACACAAACATTAATAAATAAATAATAAGCAGTTTTTACAAGCACAGCTACTTACAAACAGTGTAAATTACAGTCTATAAGATTAGAGTTGGCACAATCGAAGGCGGGAAACAACAAACGTGGAGGTAGTTTTGGGGTTATAAAAAGGGAAAATCAGTGTTGCCATGTTATATTTTTTTTTGTGGAACAGGGGTAGAGTAGGGAATTTTTTTTCTGAAGTTGCATTCAAGATGGCGGACCAATAGAATCGTTTTCCTCTCAAAATTTCTCCGCCTTCGATTGTGCCAACTCTAATCTTATAGACTGTATAGTTCTATAGCTCAGGTTTTCGCTGTCACACTTAAGATAAATCTAAACTCTGATCTTCTGGAGCAGTCTGGCTCAGATATTTTGAGAACCGTCAAGTTATGGAGTTTTGAACTCGTTACTCAAGGAAGTTGCTCATAATGAGTAATTTGACTCGAATATTTTCTCATTTGAGACCTGAAATAGGTTTGAAAGGTCAGCATTCACAAAACCTCAGGAGTATCTAGATTTATAGAGTCAATACGGAACCAAACCAGATTAAAGAATTGACCATTTCACATCTAATACGATCTAAGTGAGTAATGTCCCCACAACATCTACCGATAGAAAACATCTTATTCAATTTAGAACACTGTCATTACCAGTGATTGTTTAGAACAATCTTCCACACCGATAATAATAAATAATTAATCTCTAAACACATGTCCACTGCGGTAGTTTACAACTTAATATTTATATATTTTTTTGTCTAAGCTAGCTTACCAGATATAAGTTCCCAAATAATATTATACTTAACTTTCCAATATTAATTTTAAAAACATAATACAATTATACACATATATCTATTATTTAATTTATATTTAAGAATATTTAATTTATTTTTTTTTACAAAATATATATTTGATATTTTTTTCTTTTGGTGTCGGGGGTTTATTACATAATAATTTGTGGGTCGGGGACGGAGTTGGCTATACTCTTGTGCGGAAGGACTTGACCTCCGTTGATATAAAGTTCATCTTTGACAATGACGTCTTCCCCCAGCACTGTACAGTTCTCCATACGAACCCACTGCCCGACGATGCACTTCCAACCGACTATCGTCGAATTCAACCACGAGTGAGACTTGATGTGAGTGTCTCGGAGGATGGTCGACCGCTTTACACACACTCCGTCCTCGATGACGACGTTAGGACCTATCGTTACGTTGGGACCTATTCTACAACCCGAGCCTATCTTGGCCGAAGGGTCGACGAGTACATTACCCACACAACAAGGCCCTGAGTAGAGTCTGTCAGGGTGTTTACTCCTCATCCAGGTAAGATACAGACACATTCCTGTAAACAAAACAAAACACAATTATAACTAACTTTGATAACAAACCATCCAATTATAACGAAGGAATTAGTTCTTCTAGATGAGCGGTAAGAGACTTGATTAGAAATAAATACATGTTTCTGCACCAAAGAAAGTTTATTGTAAATAGCCAGCTTTCAACTTTCAACTAGTAATGTCATCTTCAGTGCCAATTAGAGAGAATGGCTAATAAGAGAACAAATCAGGAGGGAGTTGAGGTGGAGGTTTGAATCTGACATCCATTCTGCTCGACACTCATGATGACAACAGATTGAAAACTGAAAACTCTTTGAACAATAAACCTACATTAATGTAGAGACATATTTCTTTCTTTCTAATAGGGAAGCAAGTAACGTAACATAGTAAATCTGGCACTTTTTTAAGATTGTTGTAGTTAAGTGGGAGGATTCCCTCAGTGTTAAAACAAACATTAAGGATGTGTTAAGCACAATTTGGCTTGAAGTCTGGGCAATTCTCTAGCAAGTATTGAATTGTTTGCAAGGAGCAATGGGATAAGGTAACATCTTGCATAAACGTGTAATTTAGCATTTGATGTTTTATTTCAGACAAATTTGTGCTTAACCCATCTTCGATGTTTGTTATAACACTGAGGGACTCCTACTGTGATGGATTTAGGAATGTGATATTAAAGTGATGAGTGTTTGAAGGGAATGGAGTTTGGCGGGGTTTGGGGGATAGGGAGAACAGATAAGAAGAAGAAGCTTGTTGTTTGTACTCGAGTCGAGTAATTGTAATCATTGATTATTGTTAATCTGAATATATATATATTTGAAAATAGTATTGTGTCGTTGTTATTACTGTAGTGTAGTCTTTCACCTTACACCTACCTCTTACTGTTACGGTTTTAAGTTTATGTTAAACCCGTAGGCACTGTTTATGTATATCTAGGTTACGCAATTGTAGTTACGTATGCAGACAAGGAGACGATCGTTGGTCTAGAACAGGGAACGGGTCTGTCTTTGTTATTAAAAGATAAGCGTTCTCTGTTTTGGTCCAACGTTCGTCAAGATATTGAAACCCTGGGATGTGCCGTCGGGAGCAGCAGGCAGTTGGTCCCTAGACCTGACCTTGACCACTGGGTGTGAGTGTTTTGTGAGAAACGGCGAAAACGTAGACGCCACCCGCCACAGAGGTTGATTCCCCGTTTGCGGTAGAGCCTGACACGGGACTTGGACGTGCTGGCGTGGAGGCCCCTTCTCACGTTATCAGCTAAGTGGTTCTCGTACTGAGTTGGAGGAACATTCGAGGCCCTGGGCCGACTGACCTGTGCATACCGGATGGGCCCCTCGACCCCATAGGAGCCAGATCCCCAGATCATATTTAAGGGACTGACCAACGGACCACCCTCTCCGCAACATCACCGCCATTAGTAGATAAGCTATTCTTGTACATATTATGTTATTATTTTTTTTAGTAGGTTATAAGTGAATAAATTATAAATATATATTGGCCCTCCTCTTCGGGGTTTTGAACCATATTTGTATCTTGTCGCCAACCTTTATAGTACAACCCCCACGCCCATAACCGACTGAGCTGGGCACATCTTGTCATTTTGTAACATTACCTACAAAAAACCTTCCACCATATGGAAATTTATTCTATCAAAACTATAATACCAGACAAAATTACTACCCGGACAACAACATTTTCACCCAATCGTTTTTAAAGCTATAGATATGAAATTTAAAGTAGAAGAATGTAGTTTTCAGACCCTGCAAACCCCATATCTCTATCTACTACAGAAGCTGAGCTATAAGTGTTCAAAAAAGTGCGTTTTTTTTTGGCCCACGGCCCACCCTGAATATACATTTTATTGATACAAGGGTCTGGAGGAAAAAATTAAAAGCCAATAATATTTACAGGTTTATTCATAAATTTTTTTTGTTTAAGGAGGTTTAAATAAGTTTTTTTTCAATGAATTTCTCATGATTTAATTCATGAGAGGGTAAATAACTCCTAAAAAAAAAAAATTAAAGTGTGGAATAAAAACTGCTGCACAACATCTGACAAGATCCCAAAAAATGCGTCAACCTGAAGGATTAACAGATTCTAATAGTATGGACGATGGACGAGGCCCTCCGTCAAAATTCATTAATAATCAAATAATTAATAATGTTAAGATCGTGGTTTCAGTAAGCCAACCAAGCCGATACCTTCAATCATTTCATCTTTTTAATTTAAATACTTATAGGAACTTCCATGAATTCTCAGTTAAAACAACAAAATTTAGTGGCATTTTACTTTCAAACATGTTTTTACTACGTTTTTATTAGCTTGCTTTCTTGTTTGTTTGTTTGTCCAGTACAAATCTTGCAATCGATTTCTAACTAACGTCCCGAATAGCTAGACATTTTAAACTTTTAAAATAGCTCAGAACACGATGACAATGCTTTATTTGAATACTTTTATCCATCTTTCAGCAAAATTTAATTCGTTTTCAGCAAATTGTGCTGTATGGAAAGTTAGTTTCGGAAAAAATCCACAAGTTATATTATTTGTTTAGGCATGTCCTATATTTACTATCTTCATTTTGACGGGTTTCAAATTTATGATTTATGACAGAAAATTTAAAAACGTAGTACATAAAAAGTTCTTTTTTATCTTGCAATTATTTAAATTTAAATATTTATAAGAGAATCCATGAACTCACAGTTTAAACAACAAATTTAGTGGCATTTTACTTTCAAACATATTTTTTAAAAGTACAATTGAACTGAATAATAATTTATGGAAACAGTATTAAAGAAAGGAACAGTCGACAACAGTGTAAATATTTGCTTTCAATAAAAAAGATAATAGTTGCTTATCAATGATTCAAGTTGCTAGCAACCGACACTGTTTAACCTCTGTAATACCTGTTATTCTTTCTGTGCATATTGTTGTACAAAATTCAGTCAAAATAATTACACAATAAAAAGAGCTTTTTATATACTACGTTATTAAATTTTCTGTCATAAATCATAAATTTGAAACCTGTCAAAATGAAGATTGTAAATATGGGACATGTCAAAACAAATGAAATAACTTGCGGATTTTTTCTGATCTTAACTTACAGCAAAATTTGCTAAAAACCAATTAAATTCTAATGAAAGATGGCTGAAAGTATTAAAATAATGCATTGTCATCGTGTTCTGAGCTATTCTAAAAGTTTCAGATGTCTAACTACTCGGGAAGTTAGTTAAAAATCATTGCAATATTTGTACTGGACAAACAAACAAGAAAGCAAGCTAATAAAAACGTAGTAAAAAAAATGAAATTATAGATTTATTTTTAATATTTACAAAAATTGAATATATACTTGAAGGACAAACATTTTGATTAATATTAGAAGTAGTGGTTCGTGAAATAACATCAAAAATCCTACTTAAAAAAACCTTTTAGCAACATTCGACTTAGCTTATCTTGCAGTATTATTTTAACTGATAAATTTGACCACCCATGTCAAATGAATTTCAGTATAAAGCTGGTAATAAAAAATATAAAGAAATGTAGAGGTGTATACCAGCGAGAGAGTGCATCAAATCCATAGATAGATAACTGAGATAAAGAAAGAGAAGAGGATCTTTGTTTAGTTTTCTCGTAAAAACCAGATTGAAAGAGATTCTAAATATAGATTCTTAGACAATACAAGTCTCTCATAGTTAAGCAATTGAAATAAAAAAAAATATTATAATGGACATAAATAGATTTGTATTAAAACAGACCAATCAGAAAATTATTTTTAATGGCCATTTAATTCTTATCATGCAAGTTGCATACTGATAAAACTTAACAGAGTGAAATAATAATTTATGAGTGTATGTGTATGAAAATGATTGCACTGAAGAATAGCTAATATAGTAGGATTCATATTATAGTTAATTCTGACAGTACAGGAAATTGAAAAAAAAATTGAGGGGAGAGCTAATGAAGGTTTGGAAATTTTAATATAAATCAAAACATAAAATCTTGGAAAACAACATCTTGGAATCCCTCAGTTTGACAATCTTTGGCAGTGGAAAATAATCAAATATCAATAGATTCCGATACCTGTAGTAACCAATTATCTCAATCCTTCACTTAGTCATGTTGATAACACAGATAAAACCTATTAGAAAGATTAGTGTAATCATTACTTTTATCTTATCAGTCATTTCGTTAATAAACATTAATTTTCAGTCAAACAATCCCAAATATACATAAGTATGGTTTCTAGGATAGAATCCTTTAGTTTAGAGNAGTCATGTTGATAACACAGATAAAACCTATTAGAAAGATTAGTGTAATCATTACTTTTATCTTATCAGTCATTTCGTTAATAAACATTAATTTTCCCAACATTAATTAGGGGGGGCCTCGATGTTGAATTGGGGGCCCCCTGGCGGTAGGGGGCCCACTCGCAATGCGAGCATAGTTACGCCACTGGCAAGATCATAACAAAGTGTATTGCTCAGTCATCAATAGTTCAAACTGGTCCATCCATATTATAACATACTATTCTGGTTGATTATATAAATAGACTCTTTGAGATTTATTCATTCAAAGTAAGCTACAAAAAAAAATCAAATAGAATCGGCCTGAGTGGAAGAAATAATGTGGAAGTGAGTCACCCTCAAACCTCCTAACTCCAAAGGGATATATAGATCACCAATTTGTATTAGTTAGAAAAATAGGGTGGAATATATAGTAGAACCTCGCTTACACGACCCTCAATAGTACAAAAAACCTGAATTACAAGTGCAATTTTCAAATCCCCTTGAGATTGCCATTACACGTAATGTTGAATTAACCTTTATAATGCGACTATTATTACCCAAACAACTTCAATAACACGGATTTTTTCCAATTCACAACATAACTCAGAACCTCTATAACAAGTTGTTTTGAGATGTCAACCTCTATACAGGAATGAGGTACCTTGAACAAGTCTAGACTTGAAAACTCCGCCCGTTAAACCTTGATAACACGACTGATAGCCAAAATAACCTTGATAGCACGACCCTCAACAAAAAGAGCACCTCAATAACAAGACTGTTTCCCTATCCCCTTGAGACACTACTTATCGAGGTTCTACTGTAACTAGCCGTTATGCCCGTGGTAACGGGCAGAATAATAAATATGGTTGAGTAAAGAGCTGAGAAATAATTAGTTATAATTAAAATAGATATTTACTGTTTAAATAGTAAGTTTTATGCTCTGGTATTCGTTACATTGGAATGGCGCATCGGTAGCGTCGTCGGCCCACATTCTGGAGGTCACTGGTTCAATCACAGCTTATGGTGTATCAATTTTTAACGTTATAAATCATTTAGAGGTGAGTCGTCGCCCACCGTCGGGACACTACTCAATTATATAAAAGATAGGAAAATATTTGTTGAAATAGTTTGAAAGATTTACCAGTGAGGAAGTCTTTAGGCTGTCCTACGTCCATCCAGAAGCCGTTGAGTTCGAAGGCGTAGAGTTGTTTGTCTTGAGCCATGAAGGGGAAGACTTCCTTCTCTATGGACGTGGGCCTCAACTCGATCCTGCTCAGCACCGCAGGGTTCAGGATGTAGATCCCGGCGTTGATCTTATTAGACACAAAGTCTTGAGGCTTCTCTATGAAGCTCTCTATACGATTGCTAGCGTCGTACACCACGACACCGTACTTAGAAGGCTCTTCCACTTTCGTCACGACTATCGTACCTTCCCGACCGTGCTTCCTGTGGAATTCTGCCAGTTCTTTAAACGGGAAATCGCAGATTATATCCGAGTTTAAAACGAAAAACGGTTCCGGCGTCTTGCTCAGAAATTCTTTGGCGAGGGCGAGCGGTCCTGCGGTGCCTAAAGGCTCGGTTTCGTGAGAGAAAACCAGCTTGACGCCCAACTTCTTGGCTTCTTCGCTGAGTTCCTGCTCCATCTGCTCCGCTCGGTAAGACACTGCCAGCACGACTTCTCGAACTCCGGCCTCTACGAGCGCCTCGATCTGATGCATCAGCATCGGTTTGTTTGCAAACTCAACGAGAGGCTTCGGTCTGCTCAGCGTCAGCGGCCGCAGTCTCGTACCGTACCCTCCGACCAATATCAGGGCCTTCATAGAACCGATATTCTCGTCACCGCACATCTTACACTCTTCGATACGTTCAATCACTCAAAAATGTCAAAGTAATCAGTCACAGGACTGGAGAGCTGAAACAAAAAGGTCATCGTAAACAGTTAAAAATAATAAATTAGTAACTAATACATACATTGCCTGGGATAAATAAGCTGTAGGAAAATCTAATAAGCAACAGGGCGAGCCAGTTGAAGTTTGTGCTTTAATAAACCACTGAAGAGATTTAGATTATAATCCTGGTCAAATTTTTAATTTTGCACTCAAGTAGTTTTTAAAAAATCAACTCTTCTATTTAACTAATTTAACACCAAATGTAATAAAATATCTATTTAGCCCAAACTGTCAAATTAAATTTACCCCCGAGTTAGGGAGTAAAATTTTTATATCGGGTAAAGTCTACAGTAAGATTTACTAAAGTTTTGACTTTTGACACTCAGATTGGCCAACCTAAATGATGAAAAAAATAATGCCACTAGGCCTGTAGGAGGGGTGGGGCCGGTGACATTTTTGTTTGCCTAGTTGGCCCGACCTTCTAAAATTCAAAATCCTGACTTCTCATTGGCTCCCGACGGATTTTCCAGCGCTATCAAAAGTCAAAACTTTAGTAAATCCTACTGTATTATTTACATTGTTATTAACTAGGCAAGTTTGAGGAGCAGGTACTCCTTCTATTCGGTGCATCACCTTTAAAACAAAAATCCCTATATTTAATGGTCCCATGATTTAGGACAGCTTAGCACTGATATTACTGACTGTATATTTATGCTTTTTCAACTATTGATACATGAAAGGGGTTAAGAGACGTTTAAACAAAAATATTATATAGATACGTACATCTGTCCTATCTAAATTAAGTGTATTCAATATAGATATAACTAGAAATAATGAAATGAGCTAGTGAGAACATTATGCCATCTTAAAAACAGCACACAAACACAAAATATTCAAGTTCATTTTCTATAGAGGTGAGGGATAACCGACACTAAATGCAACATTGGCAATAGTGTTGAAATAACATTCGCAGTCAAGTTAGACAACATCAAAAGAATACCTTCAAAAAGACAAGGCTAATTCGTATTGTACGTGCCAGAGAAATTTCCTAAAGGGTGGTTAGAGGTGGTTCTAAATCTTGGCCTGCCACGTACAATACGAATTTACCAAAAGGCAATTCAATTTAATTGCTATTTGGTATTAACCTTCGGGTGGGCGCGCAGTATTAGTTTGCAGCAGTGGGGGCGAGGCGGCATTTACACCACTTTTGTTTCCTTCCATATTTAAAGCTTGTAGCTCCTTGTTTTTGTGGAAATTAGTTTCCTCAATAGGTAATTATAATAAAACATTCATTTGGAATTAAAAAAAAAAATATATTGAACACTTTTTTGTAAAAACTAAGTATACTTATACACGTAAGTAAAAAAAATGTAGGATTGTCATAAAAAAAAAAAGACAAACGCAGCCTTTAACACTTTCTCTCCTATCCTGGTATTGTATTAAATAAGTATATTGTAGAAAATGTAACTCTTTTAAAATGATCAAATTCTTTTGCATAAGAATTCAGTAAACAAAAAAAAAATCTCTCATATTTACACCGTACTGACGTGTGTTTTATATTATAGAGCTTGTCGATTTTCAAACTAAAGTGAAGGCGACCCGCTCATGCTCCGGGTTTACCGATGGCTTTATTAAACCTAGGAAATAGTTATTGGAGAATACCTAAAAGAGCTGATAAGCTGGTGTGTAAGGAGGTGTGTTTTTACGAAAAGGAGTGTAAATGCCGCCCGCCCGAAGGTTAAGGAAAAATACAACACTCCCTTTAGCGGAGCAATGTATGTCATTTGACAGTAAAGTTATGTTATAGCAGTACCTTGAGTTGAGAGATAGAAACGGTGAACAAGTTAAGTTGGAAGTACAAATGCTTCACCTTATCCTAATAATTTAGTTATCAAAGGAAGCAATCAAGAGGATGCTTCAACTCTAGGCTCGCTCTTTTCAAAAAGTAAACAAATTCTATTATTACATCAGATTAGTAAAATACAGGAACATCCTACAGGGGTGGGATTCATATGACATCATATCAATTCCAGGCAATAAACAGCTACATACACAATTGCTTCATCGTAAATACGCCTCTAAATTCTCAAGTTATAAAAACAAATAATGACCACACCTTTCGTCCAAATTTATAAACAAATAAGACAGAGTAGTCGCATTCACAGTTCCATCACTATTTAAAACATTTAAGCTCCTGGCACTGTACATCAAACAAATAATCGGTTTCGAGTATTTAGTGATAACGTACGATTCAATTTGATATGTTATTGTTATCTACAATAAAGCCAAGTGTATGACGAGCTGCAACTACGCCTCATAATAATTTGACAACACAATAGTAAAAATAAAATTAGTCGAACGTCAACACTATAGAACTTACAAGGAAATACAAGTCGGTCGTGTGTCGAAGGTTCCGTACGTCATTGGTTCGAGCTCGCACACTGAATGGAACGGAACTCGCTGCCAAGGCTGGTCACTCACTAAAAAAATTATATTCGCCGGCTTTGTTTTATCAGGAAAAGTAAACAATCAACCAGTTTTTTGGTTCAGCCCACTAAAAACTGACGTGTCAACATGAAAAAAACCAAAACACGGATGAATTCTTCCAGGTCTATCAGTGTTGCCAACATCGACTTGGTTTTCTAAACAAAGATTCTCTTTCACAATCATAATAACCCCTTAATAAATTGCTCTTAAAATCTTGCTTTTTTTTCAGTACTTACAATAAATATGCATTTCCTTTCTGTATAGTGTATTTTTCTATTCTAGTTGAAAAATTGGTTGAACTATAGAATCTGGGGCCCCTACTGATAACACGATATCTCACTATCGACCTTTTTCGAGGCATTATATATCGATGTATATGTTGTCTATTGATACGTTTTTCTTCCGCCAGTTGCGCTGAACTTTATTTAAACTTTATTTAAACTAATTTTATTTAAACTTTAATAATCGCAAAATATTCCACCAGTTACGCTCTGCGTAACTAACTACGTAAACTAACTATAACCTTCCCGTATTTTTCTTAGGAAGTGACATTTTTACGTATTTTTTTAGCTGAAGTTAAAGTGATAATTTAGCGAATTTTATACTTCGATTTGGACATCTTCCTGGTCTATATGCAGCAGGGTTGTTTTTCTTCAGAAAATGAGCGGAGCACCGCGAAGCGGTGCGGAGCAGCCGTTAAAAATAATTCGTTTCTCTAAACAGCACTGAACACTTCACTTTTACGTATTTTTTTACGAAAAAACTATTGAATTTAACGAGATGGTACAGCCGGAATCGTTTTTATTATGTAAAAAGGAACAGTTTAAAAAAAAATGCAAGTAAATCGGACAAGTTAGTGGGCCAAAAGTGCAGATTTACCACAAAGGTAATAAAACTAAACAAACAAATCTTTCGTTTTAAGCGCGTAAAATTACGTAATATCATGTATTGTTTGGATTTATCGATATATGACGTCATTGTAACAATCGATAGTACCGACTTGCGATATCGGGTAGGTGCCCCAGATTCTATAGTTCTACCNCGTTTTCTTCAGGTTGAATAAGTATGCTTGGTTTTCACTGAAATATTATCCTCATATCATTATTGAGAACATATTACGGCTGATATAAAAGCACATTTCTACGCAAGTTCTTTATGCACCGCATCACTAGTGTACTCTAAAGGTCAATTTGAATTTGATAATTTGTTTGTTAATAGTCCTTGTTGTTGTCCTTGGTTTTTGAGTATTAATTTGCTCATGGAAGAAAAGTCTTACTTTACTCCCTGTAAATAAATTGACTTTCTAAAAACTTTGTTTAACGTTTAACGTTTTCTCCATTCTAGTTATAATGATTATTTTTTTGAGTTAAACCATACAAATTGACTAAAAAGTGCTTAAAATACGTTTCTCGTACTAGAGATATTTCAGGGACGATACCTAATATGATTATTATTTTAGAAAACACTTTTTTGGACTCAGGAGTCGTTATAACGTGTGAATCAAATCAAAATCTCAAAATTGAATTTTGGCGCCATTACTATACTCTCCCTGTATTTGCTATGCATATGAGGGACTAAAAAGTTGATTGCATCATAAAAATAAAATCTTGCATAAGTATTCATTCAAAATGTTGTAGTAAGTAGTTAGTTCCACATATTGTATATGGTATAATATGAATGAACAAGTAGGTATTAAGTTAGTAATAAAAAAAGTTGTTTTTTTTAATTCTTTTTAATTTTTTACATCAACACTGTAAAACATAATCGACAGTAAATTAAATTTTATATATTGTTTTTTTNTACACTCTATTAAATTTTAATTATCTTTAACAAATAGTCAACATCGAATTAATTATTTATTAATTCTTTATCTAATGAAAGAGTCTTGTTTATATATATATATTTTTGTAAATATAAGTATAATTAATTTTTGAAAAATTAATAATTATATATTTATAGGGGAAGGTATTTAATTGGGTTTATCATATATCGATTTTAAAAAATCACAAAGAAGATAAATGGCCTAACTGGTAAAAATACATGTTTATATTTTTGGCCCTTCAAAACAATAAGTTTGGAAATAAATCAGAATATTCCAAAACAATGTTTTTTTTTTTAAATATGGGAAAATTAAAATTAATAAACGATAAAAAATAATGTATGGAAGATTTTTTTATTTTTATTCATGTTCTTGAAATTAGAACTTAATATAGCAGACGAATAACCTCTCGAATAGTCATCTTTCAACATGTATCAGCATCACAGATCATAGATTGTTGCAGAAATAAAAGGTTAAATTGTTAGTTATGGATAATAAATGTAGACATTGAAAGAAAAAAAGAAATTAGAACATGAGAATTGCTTAAAGAGGATTGGAGAGGAATATATGGTCAGTATGACGTGGATAGATAAAGCCTCTCTACACGATCCAAGAGCTTGGACTTTACTTTGACGCTACTTGGATCGTGTAGACAGGGTATCAAAGTCAACTTGGACATCCAAGTAGAGTTGGAAGGGCCCTAACATTTGTTGATCAAACAGGACTTTGATGAAAACAAAAGTAGCGCCCACCTGACAAATAATGAGAACAAACCGTCAACAAGTGACAAAGATGTGACGGGGTGCTGGGTTTTGTTTACTAAAAGGTGATTTATCACCACTGTTTCAAAACTTAATAAGTAAATTTTAAAGTTTAATTCAAGTTTAAAATTCTAAAGTTATCATTTAGCAAACTATTTTTAGAGGGCCTGAGTGGCTCGGAGGCTAGAGCGCTCGTCTTGTGGTAAGGCAAGTTAAGCAGCCTTGAGCAGGGTCAGAAGATAGCTCTGGGTTCGATTCCCGGACCGGGCACCTCGCTCAATGTCCACCCATCATTATTTAAACAAATGAGAAGCTCCTCGAAAGAGTGGCGCCACCAGGTTTCGGCCTGGACACCTTGATGGATTGGTACATCCGGCTTAAGAAAGAGTGTGTAATAAAGACACAACTCGAAGATGCAGGAGAAATGATAACTAAGCGGAAATAAAATAGAGCCAGGGGTTAAAACTCAAGATTAACTGGACAAAAATACTGTCTATAAACACATTATATGGGTTCCCTTATATGGGAACCCATTTTTTGGGGCATGGGACATGGATTAGTTAAAAACATCGACCACAATTGTCCCAAAAAGCCTATATAATTGCTTAGCTTTAACTACTTATCTAGCAACTTCTCCAGAACATTGATAGATAGAAGGCATTACACTGCTGGTATATCAGCTCGACTCTAGTACTAGTAGTAGTAGTAGTCTAGTACTTCCTACTAGAACGGGTAGGACACCCCGCGGTAGAGAGTTGCAGCCACTTCACACATCATACATATGTACATTGTACCGCCGAAGCGAGTATGATGTGATCAATAGTGAGCCATATAAATCAGAGCGTCACGCTGAGGAATCGAACCCCATCTCGTTCCACTCATGATTCAGTGATGGCCGAGCAGACGTGGTTTAACCCACATGGACACGCTGACTATCCGACTCTAGTACTAACTGCCTCTGTTCTGGAACTTGTAGTAGCTCCATATTTGCATCGTCAATCTTTTATTAGGTAAAAGAACATTATGGGACATTATTTTAGAATGAGCCATTTAAAATTGTTTATTTTAGTACCATATCATAAGTTTGCAAGAACAATGTTAGCCTTTAAAAAGTGCTCTTGTGTTACTGTTCATTCTATAGGAATTTTATGTTAATCGTCAGCTTCTAGGCTTAGCTGAAACATATTTGAAATTCCAATAGTTCTCTTGAAATACGTTAAGGGATTTCCTATAAGCTAGCTTTGATGTTTTGTGAGTCAGTCAGTCTGTTTACAAAATAGAAGGATATGGATCGGGAATTTTTCAATTTACCTTGGTTTTATTTAAATGGTTTATATTGAGATTCTAAAAGAAGACCTACATTGAATACTTAAATCTCTAATTAGAATTATATTTTTTGTTAGTTTTGGAACAACCTTTTATTTCTGTGTTTCACATTACACCTTGTAAAATTAAGACTAGGCGCATACTGGGGGCAAAACAGTCCGTAGACTGTTTTGCCTCCAGTGTGCGCCTAATTAAATATGGGTTTCTTGATATTATTATTATCATTATTATTACTATTATCATCATTATTATTATTATTATTATTATTATTATTATTATTATTATTATTATTTGTTTATTTCATTTATTTTTTTTTTTTGATCCATTAATTAATAAATGTTTCAGGAAAGGAAAAAAAAATAAAAAAATAAATAATAATGAATACCAACACAAATGTAAGGCATTCAGCTGGATATCAAATGAATCGAATAAATATAGAAATCCTTATTTCGTCATACTTTCCCCTATATAAATACATCTTTTATTTATTCCATATTACATTTTTCTTTATTTATATACATCAATATTTTATTATAGTAATTTGAATAAATTATATATTTTTTTTTTTGAAATAGTTTATTTTATGTTTGTATTACACAGCTCATAGCTTGGTACCCTCGATGTATATTAAATGTACATTCATTACATAAATAGTTTTTTTCGAGGGTAAGAATGTTGTAAATAAATAAAAAAAAATTAAAGAATTTATTTTTATAAAGATAAAAATATACATATGTGAGGTTTGCTATTAATTTTGTTTGAATCTTTTTTTTTTTTAGTAATTATTTATACGATATTTTTTTAAATATAAGACGCCCTTGATTATTAGACGCATCCTGATTTTCAAACTAAAAATCTGGAATAAACATCAATGGATCAAATATACACACCCTGCGTCAGAGGGCAAAATCTTCCATTCTCTTTCT
>KZ653401.1:40216-54180 GCA_001010745.2 Gerris buenoi
AAAAAAAAATATTTTATACCTATTTCACATTTTTATAATGATAACTTACATTGGTCAAATATCATAAGAGTTAACTTTTACATAGTCCATAGTATAAATATGGTCTTTTACATAGTCAATATGGTCAATTAGGTTGGACCTATGGTCATTATGGTCCGCAGTCCTGTTTAATTTAATGTGAAAAAAAAAAATCCGCTCATTCATCTCACTTATTAGGGTAATTATAAATATTAAGACATCTCCTCTAGGTTACAGGTAAGATGGTCTGTACGCGTTTTTACGGTCGTTTTATTACAAAAACTCAATCATAGCTCAAAACAATTGTATATCAACTAATAGTGTTATGGTACTTAAATTGAAGGGGAATAAATGGAGAAGTTTTACTGAAATTTGGCAAACTGTAGCTCATGCCGTTCTGGCTAAATTACAGGCTTAAACGAAAATAAATTTTAATTTTTTTGATAAAATTAACAATATAATGAAATTTATGGATATGTTTTGCTCCTTTAAAGCATTTGAAATAGACATTTTCTAAACTGAAATTTTCTCCTCTTTCCAACGGTACCTTTATTTCAGCTCTATCATCAATATTTTAGGTGCAGCAATCGATTTTTTAAAGTAAAATGGACGTACCTTGGAAAATAACAAAAAAAATTATTGTGGCGAAACTATTGAGAATTGACCCATGGTATATATAGTGTTTTTTGTTGCAAATGATGGGTAGAATCTGCCCTCTTCGTTTGTTACATCTTCGACCAAACACCCTGTATATTAGTTTTTGCACTTAAAGTATCATAATTGTAACAAGTTAGCGTATAACCACTAGTTTCTTTGTCGCTTCTTGTTCTCACACTTCTTGTTCGTTCACGTTCTTCTCGCTTCTTGTTCGTTCACGTTCTTCTCACTTCTTGTTCGTTCACGTTCTTCACACTTCTTGTTTGTTCACGTTCTTCACACTTCTTGTTCGTTTACGTTCTTCACACTTCTTGTTCACTTTCTTGGTCCTCTTGTGGCTTTTTCAAAGATATCGCATAAAATATTTAAATGTAGGTTGTGCAATCATATACGTATATTGTCGGCAATTACATTTTTAGGATAATTCATAATAAATTACATGTATAATATTGTTTCACAGTAGTAAGTTTCACGTAGGTGATCTAGATTTCTTCTTTTTTTTTTAATTGTGCTATAAATCCATTTATTGTATAGGTAAAACTCATATATTTATACTATATTCCTATTTTTTCCCCTAAAAAAGAAATAATGATAATTATCAATTAAAAATTATAGTATAATTAACAAAGAAAGAAAAAAAAAATGTTTTAATAAAAAGATATAACGTTGTATAAGTGATGTCTCACCACATCATACATTTTTATTATTACGTCACTTATCAGTGGTCATCTCTTTTTTTTTGGAACGAAGTTCTTTATGGCACGTTCGGGGCCCAGGAGTGAATCCGAAAAAAACGACTAAAATCACCGTCACGCAAAAACCATCACGAAATCTACCAATAATGGCGATAACTTGTGTAAAAGTTGACTGATTTAGCTGAAATTTGGTAGACATGTTCATTTTACCAATGCCCAAGACAAGTTTGTTGGACAACGTTATCCACCCAAGCGTTCACGCACAACGCTCGCGTAACGTAAGCGTCAAATTAAAAAAAAAAGAATTTTTGGACGGGAAAAAATTCTAACTTCATCTATTTAATGAGACAAAGAACTTTTTTTAAATACGTTTTTTTAGTAAAACGAACACCGACACTGCTATGAAGTGATAAAGATCGCTAAATTTATTAAAGCGGGCCGAAATGATTAAAATAAAGAAAACAACGTTTTTACCGTTATCATACGTTCTAACGTAACGATTTTAATGAAACTTAGTATACATCACCTATTATACAATTGAAACAAGCATGTAAAATTTCAACCTAATACAAGCAAAAGTTTTTGTGAGTTAATGATTTATATTTTTATTTTAATATTTAATTCTATTAATTTGATGTCGGCGTTTGTGGGGACAGTTCTTTTTTGTTCTACAACCATCTGCTTTAACATAAATTTATCATTAACTTTTTTCTCAATATACAACACATTATTTATTGAAAGACGCTCACTTCAAAGATAATAAAAAGATTTTCATTTAATTTTGCCTTAACTACGCTAGTAAAAACAGTTAGTTACTTATAATTTTGTCTCTTTTCTAACTCCACCATGTATAAGTAGTTATTACTGTGATTTTATAATTTATATGTAATGAAAAGCGTGAGGAACTTCGTTCCTATCGGGTGTCCCACGACACCACACGTATTTTTTTATATTATTGTTTTTCCGTCCTAGATCTATTATATGAGTGTTAAGTCATTATAGGACGGAATTAGCAGCTTCTATACATCTATCAATGTTAACATTAAGTTCTATAATTTCTTATAGGACTTAATTATAGTCAGGGTTAATAAAACCCTGAATATTGATGATTATTTTATTTCCATTCATTAACTCAAGTATAATTATTAAAAATCGAAATTGAATCCTTCATACATTTTCAGACGTAATTTTTTTTTACCATAATTGTCCCATAATTCTCTTGGATAATTTTGAGGATTATTTTCTAGAAATCTATAATTTTCCTAAAATATTAATTATATTACTTTTTCCAAGTTATACTTAGAAAAATCAATATACATGAAAATAATTAAAAACTCCTTATTTGGTTTTCAGGCTTTTAAACTTCTTAGTCTATTTCCTTGATTGTTAGTTAAATGGATTATATTTTTCAGTGTGTGAAAATATAACTGAATCTTGGTTATATAATAAGATTGAAAATAGAAAATTAGAAAGCAGTTTGACCGTCATAACTTCTTCTAAACTTTCCCCAAAGCATTGTCACTTCGTCCAGTCTTTTTCATTACATAAGTTTTCATTAAATTTTACAACAAAACAAATGCTATACCACACGTGAATCGAATACGTCGATCTTTACCTTCAACTATGTCCTTAGAAATCAGTTAATATCAGTTAATAGTTAATCTTTTTCCAGGACTTTCCATCCAAGTAACTCACTAACTCACTATTTAACTATAACTCACTATTTCAGTGTAGTTACACTATTTAGTGTAACTCACTATTTCATCTATTGAAAGCAACTCTATGCTAAACCAAGATCTACGATAGCATCACAATATTAGACATATAGCATTATAATGGTACACATCCTCGTGCGCTTGTTGGTACATAAACCAGACAAAAAACATTTAATGTTTCTTCAAGTATCATTTTCATTTATATAATCGAGTAGAGTCCCGACGGCGACTGGTGACGGGCAACGACTCACCTCTAAATGACTTATAACGTTAAAAATTGATAAGCCATAAGCTGGGATTGAACCAGTGACCTCCATTGAACCAGTGACCAGTGACCAGTGACCAGTGACCTCTCATTGAACCAGTGCGCCTAAGCCTCGAACACTACCGACTGAGCTATGCCTATGTAATGATTCGGTGGGCATAAAACATTCTATTTAAACAGTATAATATATCTTTTTNTTGTCACTTCGTCCAGTCTTTTTCATTACATAAGTTTTCATTAAATTTTACAACAAAACAAATGCTATACCACACGTGAATCGAATACGTCGATCTTTACCTTCAACTATGTCCTTAGAAATCAGTTAATATCAGTTAATAGTTAATCTTTTTCCAGGACTTTCCATCCAAGTAACTCACTAACTCACTATTTAACTATAACTCACTATTTCAGTGTAGTTACACTATTTAGTGTAACTCACTATTTCATCTATTGAAAGCAACTCTATGCTAAACCAAGATCTACGATAGCATCACAATATTAGACATATAGCATTATAATGGTACACATCCTCGTGCGCTTGTTGGTACATAAACCAGACAAAAAACATTTAATGTTTCTTCAAGTATCATTTTCATTTATATAATCGAGTAGAGTCCCGACGGCGACTGGTGACGGGCAACGACTCACCTCTAAATGACTTATAACGTTAAAAATTGATAAGCCATAAGCTGGGATTGAACCAGTGACCTCCATTGAACCAGTGACCAGTGACCAGTGACCAGTGACCTCTCATTGAACCAGTGCGCCTAAGCCTCGAACACTACCGACTGAGCTATGCCTATGTAATGATTCGGTGGAACTTCGTTCCTATCGGGTGTCCCACGACACCACTCGTATTTTTTTATATTTATTCTAAGGGTTACAAAACCTAGGACTCAATAATATCCTGTGTATGTGTCTGTCTGTCTGTCATTAATGTACCTGTATCTCTGAAAGTACCCAACAGAATAGATAAATCTTTGTATTTATGTTATGTATAGTAACAGGTACTTCTATAGATTATTATTTTCCTGTTTTGTTTAGAATACAAAATGACTTTGACTAAATAACTATTAAAACAAAGGGATGTTTAGTCCAATGTACTTTAGGACAAAGGAATATCGCACTTTTGTTTTTATAAGGAGAGTAACAATCTAAAGAAGAACATTCCGTACGCCATATTTAGATTGATACTCCCCTCTGTTTTTTTTATAAGGGGAGTAACAATCTAAAGAAGTGCCATTACACAAACACAGGATAAATATAAGGATGCCTCAAAAATGGATTCCTCAAATAAAAAAGGGGTTAGGATTTTCTTTTTAAAGAAAATGCGACACGTTGGTTGTTGCGGAAAGAGAATGACGCATTGAGTACAAATATTTTATGCATCCTGTCATAACCATTTCGTGTCGTTTTGTTAAAAAATATTAACGTTCATATTATAACCCCAAAAATTACCAAAACAAAACCCTAAAAAGTCCCTCCCCCGCTACCTATAATGACATGTCCTTTAACTGAAGAAAAAATACATAAATATAAGGTATTTAAATGTAGATCACAAATATAATATCGCTTTTCCAAAATTTTGGCCATTTTATCACTAAAAGAACTTATGAAAAACTCCATCTCTCCCNATTACAAATATATATACCACTTAGGGTTAGTGTTTCATTTTCGGCGCCATTTTGTTAAGAAACATCAAAATTTTTCGTCCCCCCCCCTCCTCAACCTTACTAATTTTGTTTCACAAAACCAACGAAACCCTTTTTACGTGAGAATTCACGCCTTACCAATTTATTTGACTATATTTTATTCTGCCCGTTTTCACGGGCATAACGGCTAGTAATGTATAAACCAAATATATTATAATAAATACATTAAAAATGTTTAAGAGTAAGTACTCTTATGTGTACTCTTATCTGTAATGAAGCAAAGACAGTCCAGGTAATAAATACTACTGTGCATACGAAATTAAGGAAGGAAGTTAATGTTGGTTATCAGTGAGTCTTTACACTCTAATGATACTAAATTAAATCAATATAATTCCATACTATTTTTACTTTTGAATAATTTACATATATTAATTGTACACATTCTTATCAATCAATCATGAATATATTAAACTTCTTAAAAATAAACGCATTTTGATGCAATTTTATTTCCGTTATTAATTAAATACCGGCAAATCTATAAAAATTTTTAACACTCCCTAAAAAAAAAAAAATGAATAATAATATATTGATAAATAAAGATTTACACTAAGATTTCTACAGTTCTTATCGTGATAATAACGTTGGTAATATTGCTGCTAAGTATTGCACAACTGGGATTGTTTTAATATGAACTCTCAAATTAAAGAATTAATTATTTCTTTGTTAGAGGATAATGAATATTAACAAGAAATTTTTCCGCATGATTTGACCCCAGGTAGAAGGGAAGACTCAGATAATGCAAGAAACCTCAGAATTAAAATAGCAAAATTAATATTGTATTATTCCAATTCCGTCTCATTAAATTGCCTAAAGTATAGTTGTTTTTACAATATAGTAGTTTAATTTTGGAAATGTTTAATATTTATTAATTGACGCATGTATTTATGGTTAATTTATTATTTTTTATTGTCGCATAATTACAGCGATAGTATATTGACTGTGTTGGACTTGCATGTACATAGTTCAGTTGGTTCTTAACATTCAATATTATTAAAAAAAAGTACTTAGTTAGTCGTAAAGTGGTGACCCCGACGTGATAAAACATTTTTTGAAATATATAAAAAAGTAAATAAATATCAATTAAAAAAGTTGCTTGTCATCGTCCCTGCAGACTCGACACCTTTATAAATAATAAATTAAATGGTTTAATTTGCGAAGAATTTAAATTAAAACATTTAAAGGAGAGACGTTTCGACCCTTTTTTTTATCAAGGTCATTCTCAGTCTTTAATTCTGTTACAACACAATCAGCAGATAACATTAATGTCTTTATCAAGAAACAAGACATAGTTTGAGGATGACGTGATTGTGTTTGTTATAACAGAAATAAATATTGACTAAGGATGACCTTAAAGGAAAGGGTTGAAACGTCTCTCAACGTGTCTATAGACGTCTCCTGAGACCGTCTATTGTCTAGGTCTAGCGTCCACACTTGTAGACACTTTGCGCAACATGACTACCGTTGCACCGTGTCTACCATTTCGAATGGAACACCATAGACATGCGATTTTCGCGGTCTAGCAACGAGACCGTAGACGCCGTTTGTCTAGCCGTTGTCTATAGACAAATCGCTAGACATTGTCTCTGAGACCAAAATCGCGCAACATGTCTACTAGTGTGAACAAGGCTATACATATTAACCGATAGCATTGTGATAATGTCTATCTGCAGTCTTTAGTCTGTAGTCGTATCATAATATATCCGCTGTAGTCTGTGCAGAAACTGGCAACCTAAACTTCAATCCAAAATGGCACCTAAACTCCCAAATTTAAAAAATTCTTTATCAAATGTCTGCATTTATATTGTGCGCACGTGTGAAGCCTAAATTACTGGCCCGATTTCAATTAAATTTGGCTCACCATTTTAAAAAAAAATCTAATGATTTTCAAACTAGGGGCAATAATTGTGTCCCAATGTATTATTTCACCAGGATGTTTCCTATCTTCCCAGTTTTTCCCTGTTTTAGCTTAAAATTACTATAATTAACAAATCTCAGAAAAAAAAAAAAATTATGAAGTCATATTTATTGAAACATTGATAATTGAAAATTCAAACATAATGCAATTATTTAATTACCGTATTTGTCCCAAAATAGGATATTATCCAAAATAAGTTGTCTCATGCTAAATGTAAAACATATTTTCTTAAGATTTTTAATGTTTATTCATAGGTGACAGTTTAATCTTAAATAATAGTTATTTATGTAACAAGGCAGCAAAATGGAATTTTACTGACGAGTGAATAGGTTAGCCTCCGAGCCGAAGGCGAGGACAGGCTATTATAATTAACTGCCGAGGCGAAGCCGAGGCAGGTAATTTCTCTAATTGACTGCCGAGGCGAAGCCGAGGTAGGCAATGAATAAACGAGGCAGAAATGTTTCCTTTGCTGCCTTGTTGCATACAATATTTTATCTACTTGCGGAAGAAAAATCAAACTGCTAAAATGTTATCTTTATTTATATAACATAGTTAATAACTAGGTGTCATATTAATAAAGATAATAACATATTATGTATTAACTAAAATTAATGTTCAAATAAGAAACATGGGAATACCTAATAACAGTAAGTGAAAATCAAACTAAATCTATAACAACAAAATTCAAAACAAACGTTTATAACACTCATAACTTCTGAATGAATAATGCACGCAATATAAAATATTATTTATATTTTTACTAGCAAATTACTTAAAGTATTAAAGATATCTTCTATTGCTTAAAAGAAAAGAAGTAACTAGGATAAATCAAGAAAAGTAGCAAGTCTAATCTAGAATGACTTCAATAATAATTATGGATGTTCAATGTTTACATGACGCTGCAGTATAGCCAGTGACTCCACTATCTTTTTAATTAAAGATCTACTAATCATTGAAGTTATTTAACAGAATTAACAACTATAAATAAATTATTTTATTATTTAAAACGTTTATTTATTAAATATTATTTATTAAACTATAATATTTAATGTTATAAGATAGAGATAATAGTATAAACTGTCATTGCCAACATTATAAAAGTAAAAATTTTACTGCCTAGGCGGTAAAATAAATTTTACTGCCTAGGCTGTAAAAGTTTTCCTGAATTTTACCGCCTAGGCAGTAAAATCCCATTTCTCTGCCAAAAATCAGTTCAATAATGCCTCATTTTGCTGCCGCAAGTAGATAAAATAAGTTTTTATATTTTTTTTATTTATGTACGGTTGGTGTACAGGACTTTAAAAACTGTCCAATGTTTTTTTTGTAATTACCGTAATAAAAAATAAAGTGAGCCCTCACTTTGTTTAAGTGCGAGGGAAATTTCTTACGGTTAGTAGTTTGAGAAGCTGGCAACATTGAAAAGAAAAGGCGTGAAAAAATGGCGGCTACAGCCTTAGTCTATCCTGGTTTTTTTTTTAGATTAAGTTGTCAAACAGGTGCGTACCTTTATTCGTGTAATTACCGTATTTGAATTTAAATCATTATTAAATTTATGAAACCAGGCTTATTTTTTAGCCCATAATATTGCTGTTTAAGGAAATAACTTGGATATTTGTGTAGTGTTATTTATTTGGCTCTAATATAATATTTAATGATCAAATGTAATTACCGCACTAAAAAATGTGTAATTACCGTGAATATAAATAAAATGACAGTAATTAAATTTTTATTACCGTAATTACAAATTTTATATTCTGTTATAAAAAGATCGTAAGCTTGCGCGGATAGAATTAAAATAAAGTTCTAGGTATTTCGGTGGTGACCGCGTATCAAAGGGATGTACGTCCCAAATTTTCTCTCTTAAAACTAGAGCAAAATTGCCCCTAGTTTGAGAATCACCCCTAACTCTGAGGTTAAATTGGTACATTAAATTTAGGGTTTGTTAGCATATTCATAACAACAAAAATTCTGTTACCAGGAATAGCCATTAAATCATAGAAAATGAATACGTAGTAATGTAGAGAGGTGAAGCATTTTTCGCAGTGATGATCTCATTGAGTAATCGCGTAAAGTGGACAGATACTCCGTCCTTTAATAATAATTAGTACAATACTCGTAGTACAGCGAAGTGATAATGAAATTAATTTGAAAAAGTTTTGTTTAAAAGTGTTTGTCCACATTAAATTTCAGTAACTTTTATGCAAGTAAAGATACATCTGCGACAGATTTAAAAATAAGGGTCAACAATTAAATAAATATAATATAATAATTGATTATAAGAGCAAAGCATCATTTAAGTGTAAGATTGGACGCGAGGAATTTATGTGATAGATTATTTAGCTGTGATTGGTGGGCTATTTTTTATTATTATTGACATTTCAGTACGAATAGCATATTAAGACAGATCAAATTGTATCACACCGTGGGGTATTAAATTTTAGTTTGTTTGCTTACTTAACTTGATAATATATACATTCTAAAAATCACAGGGAAGTACTTGCCCCAAGTACTTTTTAGGGTTTTGTAGATGAGTAAGCATACCCATTATGTAATTATGATTTCTGGTCTTCGATCTCAAGAGTCCGGGTTCGATTCCCCGGGGGGTCACAATGTTTTTTATCAGTAATAAACCAATAAGGAATGCAAACTTTAAAAAAGCAAATATATATTTGTGTCCTACTCTTCAGCAGCTTTCATTTGATACCCAACTCAAAATTTTTGAAAAATAAAATTTTGGGCGCACCCCAAATTTTTGCGCACAAAATTGACAATTTTTAAAATCTTTGAATGAACTCCCGGAAATATCATCGCCCTAATATAAGGTATTAGCATGAATTATTTCGAAATTTTAGCACCAGCCGATCTATAGTGGTTGGGGGGGGGACAATTTTTTTTGGGTATATTTTGATTTTTTCCCCCTATAAGGAATGCAAAATTTGAAAAAGCATATATATATTTGTGTCCTACTCTTCAGCAGCTTTCATTTGATACCCAACTCAAAATTTTAAAAAAATAAAATTTTGGGCGCACTTCACTATTTCGCGCCCAAAATTGACAATTTTTAAAAATTTGGGATCAACTCCCGGAATTTTCATCGCCCAACAATAAGGCATTAGCATGAATTATTTCGAAATTTTAGCACCAGCCAATCTATAGTGGTTGGGGGGGGGGAAATTTTTTTTGGGTATATTTTGATTTTTTTCCCCTATAAGGAATGCAAAATTTAAAAAAGCATATATATATTTGTGTTCTACTCTTCAGCAGCTTTCATTTGATACCCCACTCAAAAATTAAAAAAAATGTAAATTTTTGAGTTTACCACATTTTTTTGAATTGCGCATGCGCAAATCTAATTATGGACTTCTGTATATTTTTCCTCTGGTTGGGTCAAAAAGTTGCACCAGGGTTCCAAATTTCAGCACTTTCGCTTGAACGGTTCGGGCCCTATGAACCAAAGAGCGACGGACAGACGGACACATCACCCTCGGCATAAGGGTTTTGAGAAGTATCTACAAAACTCTAAAAAGAATAAATTTCTTTCACTGATAAATAGATAACGTTTCGATACAAAGCAATTTCGTGTCTAATTACAGTTGGCTATAACAAGAAACTAAACTGTACAGGTGTAGTCTTGGGAACATGAAAGTAGATTACAATTGGTTAGTCAGCTGCTTTCAATTAGCGAATCAGAGTTAAAGGGGGAATAAAACGAAGAACAGGTTTCAAACCTTGCCCATTGCACTTTAGTGGGACATATCGGTCAGCTTATCTTGTGCTCTCGGGGGGGCTAATGTCACTGGTACGGAATGTAGTCCTAGTCTGGGGGACGGGATAAACGCTTACAAGGGCTTTAGTGGCACAGTTAGCAGTAAATATCTGTCACTGGCAGCAATTGTCCTTTCCGACCCTTGTCCTGAAAGCAGTTTGAGAGAGAGACTAAAAAGCCCAGACCTGGACAATTGCTCTGTTTTTTAACCCATTCCCGGTGCTTTTTGGGAGTAGGAAGAGATGATTCTTTATCGTCCATTTCGAGACACTTCAAAGCTTCAAAATCTTTTAAATTTACTCTTCTTTTGTACTAAATTCCTTTTGGTTTACAACATTGAATAAAACTATAGACTATAGACTAAAGAAATTTCCTAAGAGTTTTAACTATTAATCCATTTGCTTTAATATATTTTAATCTATTTAAGAGATTTGGAATTAACTAATCGTAATCAATTTAAATTAACAAAAACATATCAGTTGGACAAAACCATTAGGGGAAAAGGGACTTCTTAAACACAAGCTTACCCAAGACCACAAAAGAATTGTTAAGTATATGACTGTGTGTACTATAACCACCTCAAATAAGAGATGATAGTAGAGTTATTACTTGATTTTTTTTTTTTTTTTTTTCCATTTCCATTTATATTCATTCATTACCATTTGTATTTGTATGTATTATATCTGTGATAATTTTTATTAATTTAAAGTTACCCAATGTCACCAATTCTTCTATGATATATTATGAGTGTGCTCGTTGTTAAATTTACCATTATTATATACATTATTAGGATCTTATTTATATGCTATGTTTTGGATTTGTAAACGACGGAACCGTTTAGTTCCTACTAGATTTTGAATATTTAATGACAACACTATCTCAAGTGTGAATTTATAGAAGATTTATAAATATTTTATATGTACGCCAAGATATTATTTTATATCTCAGGGTCCTCGAATTTCCCTATAGTAGTCTTACAATTAGAATTGATTCTGACAGAACAGAAAAATTGAAACGAGCGCCTATGAGAGCTCGAGATTTTGACTACTAAAGGTCGACCAAGAAGTCATGGAAATCTGAGGAGTGCGCTAGTGTCGTCATGTACAGTCAGTTTTTAATAAAATAGACCACTGTCCATAAACACAGAGTTGTTCTTTGGTTATTAATCTTTTCTTTTTTTTTAACTTCTATATTTTTTGCTACAGTCAACACTTTACCTGATAAGAAATCACTTCTACTATACGATAATATATTTGTATTATTATTTATTGATTATCCCTCTTTATTTCTGAGTTTGATTTGTTACTTTTGATTTCCAACCCCGTTATTTGTAGCGTCCTTTGTATTTGCATCATCCCGTGGATTTGTGGATCGTACGAAAATCGTTTATTACTATCGTTTTGTGGCTATGACAAACAAAACAGGAAACCTAACAGATTGGAACCTTCCTGTTGTTATTCGTGAGATTTGACATAACTGCGCATGTCATACAAACAAGAAATGGGTATTGTCTTAGCTTAGCACCCGACTATACTGACTTCGGCAATACTCGGAGGTTCCGACTTTAAACGAAGCTATGCTTTCAGTTTCTCCCGTGTTCATGACTTCTTGGTCGACCTTTAGAATGTCATAATATGACACATTCTCGACCTCTCATTGGATACTCCATTTTTATGTCGATTGTATCTTAAATCCATCTTTATTTCAATTTTCCTTCGCTGTCAGAATCAATTATAATCATGAAACTACTATACAGACACTGATAAAAACAATCGCCACCCAAGAACTTCGTTTTATCATCTTATGTTTGCGTTCACTACTGCAGAGCTTAACCTTAATACAAAAGACTCTAAAATAATTATTACTGACCGATAAGTGGTGGTACAAAAATTCAAATTCTAACAAAAAGGAGAAAATAATAGGTTTGCTTCAACCACACTTCAAATTGGTTTGTAACTGTCCGACGCATGCGCATCGGACCCCCCTTGAACGTTTTTTTTCTAATGCGCTTGCGTCGGACAGTTTGAAACTAGTTTGAAGTGTGGTTGGAACAAACCTCTTAACATACTTGTTTAAACTGGTGATAAAATAGATTAACAAACTCACGAATTTCAACTCTCTTAAAATACTTCTCTTTGGTACGAGTTTAAACCAACAGAAAAAATAAATGAGATTACGCTTATTGCACACTTTTTTTAAAAAAATAAATCAAAGTATATGTATTTTAGTTTTTTTTTTTTTTCGCATTCAAACTGAAATAATAACAGTTGAAATGTTATACGAAGGTAGTAATAATGAAATAAAATTACGAAATTCAAGTTTGATTTGGGTTCCAAATCAAATACATATAAAATATAATATCTTATGTACAAAACTCAGTTGGAATTACATGCACGTTTCTTATTTACTTTCATATCGGACCTAAATACGAACAAAACAATTACTTATGTGCCATATCACATCACGTTTACTCCGTTTACAAACTACATATATATTTGAGTTTATTTTATAACTATACTAGCCGTTATGCCCGTGGTAACGGGCAGAATAATAAATAGAGCTGAGAGATAATTAGTTATAATTAAAATAGATATTTAAAGAGATATTTACTGTTTAAATAGTAAGTTTTATGCAGTTATAATTAAAATTAAAACATTTAAATAGGAAGTTTTGTGCTTCGATATTCGTTACAAAGGTATGGCGACAATGGTTTAGTATCTGGCTTACACCCAGGAGCCCCGGGTTCGAACTCAGCTTATGGCGCATCAATTTTTAACGTTATAAATAATTTAGAGGTGAGTCGTTGGCGTTGTTGGGACACTACTCGATTATATAAAAGATATTATATTTATTTATTTATTTAGATTGTATTATAGTTTTAATTATAGGGTTAGTGCTCCAAATATGAGACCCGTGCCTAATATGAGACCCCACCTTGAAGAGGCTGGTATGTGCTACAGCCTGGCAAGTCGAACGAAAAACGATAGTGTTTATGGCTATCAGTAGTCTCGGAGTTAGTTGGACGCCTACCGTCGAGAAGAGAGTTTCTGTGGATTTTGTTTTATTATACTCCTTATTAAAATTTATTAAGAACATCACAGAAAGCTTGTTTAAAACATCAAGGAAAGATTAACTTAAAATCTATTCATAATATAATGATAGCTATTTAGACAAGGTGAAGACATGTATTTCACTTTTTAAGTTTATACCAATCCTAACCT
>KZ653402.1:6696-21694 GCA_001010745.2 Gerris buenoi
GCACTTTCATTAGAGTATTTTTATAATACTCAGCAGTCATCTGCATTATTCACCAACTTACAACTATAAAGGTGCGTTTACACCTGATGTTTATTGCATGACATTTATGTCTGACAGAAATCTCAGTAGTGTAAACACCAAAAATTTATGTCTGAGATTTATGTTTCTACTCTCAGCTGTAAGTGTCGATACTTCTAAAACAACATATGTAAACACCGATAGTTATATTTTTCGTACATTTATTGCAAATTTGAGCATTGCGATAAGTGTCAGACATATATCTCCGACATAAATCTCAAGCAATTTCTCTCAGATGTAAACAATCAAAGCTATTTCTGTCTGACACTTGACATTTATTGCCGGAGAGAAGTGTCAGGTGTAAACGCACCTGAACAGTAACGATATTAATTGAAGCAGCGTAAGCGAGCTTCTTACATACAACAAAATATGCATCTTGTCTGTCTGTCTGTGTGTAACGTTTACGTGTCCAACGATAACTTAGGTAAAAGTTTGACTGATTCAGTTAAGATTTGGTATACCTGTTCCTTTTACTAATGCTCGGGCTATATTCGTTTGACAGTATTATCCATCCAAGAGTTCACCCGCAACGTTCGCGTAAACGAGAGGTTACCATTAAAAATTGGGATTTCAAGACGGAAAAAGATTCTATCATCACTCATCACCTCATTCGATGAGATGAACATTTTTTTGCAAACACATTTTTTCTATTAAAACCAACAGCGACCACTATAAAGTTATCTGATATTAAGATTGTTAAAACTATTAAAGTGGGCTAAGAGTTTAAAATAGAAAAAATAAAGTTTTTACAAATATTTTACGTCTAACGTATAAAATTTCACAATCTTCTAATGTACTATTGAAACATTCATGCAAAATTTCAATCTGATACAAGAAAAAGTTTTTGTGTAGTGAAGTGATACATTTTATATTAGTTTAAATGGAGATTACCAGGGTGTGAGGGTTAAGGAATAGTTTCTTCACTTCGCGGCTCTTGACTACAATTATCCTCTTTAACTTTCAACTCATCATGATTATCTATTTTCTTAATAGTCAATACATATTGTATTATGCTCTCTTCAATGAGAGAGCCACTTAATGCCTAGTTAAGTGGTAAAGTGATTTCCATTTCACCTTTTTTTGAAACAGGACAGAAGGTATATCTTTCAGATTCAGATCATCTGAAATTTTGATAGTGACCTTGGTTGAAGGTGAAAGTTTTGGCAATGCACTAAACACTCATCTATGCACTCGCTTAATGCTTATAATTACAGTTGTTTTGAGTAATAAAGTGAGAAAACAAACCTTTAATAATTTCATTTACGTTTTATATATTATTTTTAATAGCAATTTATGTGCTTACATTTATGAGTAGAATATGGGCCTCTTTAGCCAGACGCTGCGTCAGCAGGTCTGGCGCCAAAGGCTTTTATCTATACTAACCATTTACACGTTAATACTAAATAGATATTGTGTTCTTTTTTTTTCAGCCATATTGAACTCTCTGTGCAAGGAATTCCTGTCAGTTAACGTGTCGGCCATTTTGTACCTTATGAACTACGAGAAGTATGGACGAAGTACAGCTTCAGCTCAGTACTTCCTCCAACTTGCTGGGTACCTCGGCATACCTGTCATTGCTTGGAACGCTGATAACTCCGGATTGGAAAGAGTAAGTACTAAAATTATTTACTTGAATATTAGTTGATTTGAATTTTTTTCAAGTATTCGGGTGACTTCTGGTATCGTTTTATGGCCTGTATAGTAATCTTATAATATTCGTAATTAATTAAATTCAAACTTACTCGGATACTGTTATCATTGTCCTGATTTATTTATTTATACAGTGACTAAAACATTTGAATGGTAACTAATCAAATTCAAACATCCTCAGATACAGTTATCATTGCCATGATTTTATTACTTATAACATTGACTAAAACATTCGTGTGGTATCTAATTAAGTTCACACTTCCTCAAATACGGTTATCATTGTCCTGATTTTAATACTTATAACATTGACTAATACATTTGTTAAGTAACTAATTAACTTCAAACATCATCAGATACGGTTATCAATGCCCTGTTTTTATTACTTGTTTATAATATTGACTACAGCATTCGTACGGTAATTAGTTTAATTCAAACATCCTGAGATACGGTTATCATTGTCCTAATTTTAGTGTCGCATATATCGATCTTATTCTATTGTTAATTAGTTAATCATTATTTAGGTTTTATTTTATATAAAAAATGTAAAATAATTACAAATAGCAATTATGTGAATCTGAATGATCAATTGGCAGACGTTGTATTGTTATCGGAAGTATATAATCTATAGACGTTTCAAAAAAATGTTATTACAAACATTTTAAGGTACAAATGACTGAAGTTAAATAAATAGATTTTTATGTAAACTAATATTAATTACTAAAAATAAACGTTTACATACATCTTTCCTATATTGCATTACAGATTCTTTACCCCATCTTGACAAAGTCAAGTTAATTCTGCTAAATACAAACTAACTGAACTTTGTCACAGAATTTCTCCTCATTCTGAACACTTCAATAAAATCCAACGATATTTGTGGAAACAAAACCGCCAACAGTTTTCAATATACCCAACATTTCCCTTTGTTTTAAATTTTTATTTGTTTCCGATAAAGCATACTACATTTTCCTTGTTTATTCTTTGTTACATGATAATAAAAAAGTAAAAATACATCTCGACATTATCCATTTTAAATTTTATTTATTGTATTGTCTATGTTGAACTGTTTTAAAAAATATTTTTATAACTTTTTTTATTGATGTTAAAATCTGGAAATGAAAATATATAAAAATGTATTTAAATAAATAACACAATTTGTGTGAGTGAGATACACCAAGGGATGTATCACGCAAGCGTGACATATAGGAACTGTTCCAACATCAGACATTACGTCGTTAAGATGTTGGCCCGGCATTATGTCCTGTATCGTTTCGTCACGTCCGACTCATCGAGGCCCGACGATGCCCACCCAACTCTAGACCTATTCTATATCCAGAGATCAGATATAGATATTATTTATCAGAGATGAGTGTGCTCTCATACCACCATTCTTATGTGTGGCTGGCAAAACATATCAGCAATATGATACCGTGTTTGCACACTGCAATAAGCAACACAATTTGTGTGTGAGAGTGAGAGACACCAAAGGATGTACTACGCAATGACAAAGGAAGAGTTCCAACATCAGACATTACATCGTTAAGATGTTGGCTCGATATTGCGCCATGTCCTGCATTGTTTCGTCGAGTCCAACTCACCATCGTCAGACCCTTGAACTGAACGACGTAATGCCTGATGTTGGAACAGTTCCTATGTGCTACGCTTGCATGGTACATCCTTTGGTGTATCTTTACTCACACGAATTGAGTGGCTTATTGCAGTGTGCAAACATGGTATCATATATTGCTGATTATGAATAAATAATAATGAACACTAATGGTTGAAACTTATACGGGACCAACAATTGGCTATTTACGACTTATCTAAATTTCAAGTTCAAAAGTAACAGGGTAAGAGAAATCTAAAAATAACCTTTCTTATATGCAGATACGAATTTAGTTAATTATCATAGATTCAGTCACAGGGGACTAAAAATGCTCCCTGATGTCTACTACAAATTTTTGAACTTGTGGTGTTTTCGTTCCATTGAACGATCCCATAGCTTCCCTTACCTTTGGAAAGCTCAGAAGCTAAATGAGGAAAACTTTAAATAAATTACGCTATAATGGGTTGTAAAAGCAAAACATCATTAAAGCACGTGGTAGGATATGAGGAAGCTATTTTCCTCACTAATTGGCTGAGCTATTTTCCTCACTAATTAGTTTATTTATGCATGTATCTTAACTAAGAATAAAAGCGGTGGTAAAAAGCATGAACATATTTAATTATTTATAAATNGTTTCCTTGTATATGATTCATATTGCTGTAGGGTCTAAATTATATCCTTGTTAGTTAAGTAGTCTGATTTGTTTCCCCTTGTATACGATTCATATTGCAGGAGAGTCTAAAACATACCCAAGTTAGTAAATAGTCTTGTTTGTTTCATTGTGTATGATTCATAATGCAGTAGGGTCCAAAACATATCCATGTTAAAAACTGCCCTTCTCTGCGTCACCTTTATCTCACTGTGTCGGCCATTGTTCTGAATTACAAGTATTCACTTTAGACTTTGGGTTTAAAAGGTATTTCTGCTTTATTTGATGACCCAAAGAAGCAATTTGTTCTTGACAGCATTAGTTTAAACTGGTTTAAATTATGTTGAAAGCAACATTAAATATCTAGTTTTATCTGCAAAAGGTAAGGTTTCAATGATTTATCCCAGAGCTCTATTTATTCAAAGAGGTCTAAAGTTTTACCAGCATTTACAATTAAGTGAATAATTACTTTCAAATGAAAATCAATTTATTATTGAATTAAACACAGTTTGAAACAAGTTGGCAAAGATTAATTTGATTTAGTAACTAGATTGATCGCTTAAACCAAACTACCAATTTTCGTTCTATAATTTAGCAAACGACTAACTTCGTTATGTAACTACTAGTATTAATATTTGACTAGAATTAGTAGCAGTTATTATTGAGAAGGTCAAAACCACTTATTTGAACCTCACAATTAGACTTATTCTGGGCCCATGTTCACTAACCACATATTTATGGATTTCAGCCACTTTAGACACCCTTGAATTACTTATGCGAATACAGTTAGATCAGTAATGAATGAGACATGTAAATTTAAGTGCAAAAGCGTGGAATCGAACCTGCAACCTCAACGATCAAATAGCTTCCTATACCTCCGGTAAGCGGCGTAAGCAAGAGTCATTGGGTATGTAATACATTTTATTACGATTGATACGAAATATAAACATTAAATCTCTGTTTAGATACGCGAAAAGTGATTCTTTTCGTAGCTGTATTCATTGCGCATTCCTGCTTCATAATCGTGCGATAAGCTAAGGAATTCCTCTTTTTTTTGCCCTAGAGCGGGAAAAAAAGAGGAATTCCTTTACGTACGATTAGCGAGTTTGTTAACATTTAACAGAACTAATATGCTGTTTTTTTTAATAAAAATAAACTATTTATATCGATTTTTTTGTGTGAAAATCAATGAGTGATTTAAGTGATTATGACGAATACAAGGAGAATAATACGCCTCACGAAATAATTAATTCAGCACTAAATACAACTAATGAATTAATGTCGTCTTTACGAAAAGAGAAATACGAACTTACATATATACAGGAAGATTATTTTTTCCTGTATTTATTATTTAAATATAACAATCTTGATAAAGTACGGTACGCAACTCGCGAGAAAACAGCATTTTGCATTGCTCGTGTGGTTTTACTACCCTCGCGGTCGCTCGGGTGCAAATTCCACACTCGCATGCAAAATGCTACTTTCCGCACTCGACCCGTAATGTACTATTAATTAACTGTCTGACACATAAAGTTAAAGTTGTTTTGCTTTCGAACTTATTCAAGGTAACGGAAGCTATGTAATCGTAGATAATTTTAGGAGCCAAAATAAAATATAATAAAAATAATTTTAACTTTGTTAATAAANGACAGATTAAAAAAACTGGGGAAAAAATTAAATAAATCTCTCAATAGTAGGTTGAAATCATCAAAGTATACAATAAAGGACGCGAGGAAGCTATGTGCCTCTCTTATTGGCAGTCTATTTTTATTTTTTCTGCATTCCTAATGCTTAGACCTGTTGCTTTGGACTATATAATGATTATTTCTATTTCCAATTTAGAGTCTGTATTATTTCTCCTCCACTCTTTCCTTCTTGCCTCAAAGTATTTTATTTTGGGAGGGGGAGAGGGAAGGACCCCCCCGCAGAGTTGTTCACATTCCTTCCATACTTGTTCTGGTTTAAATTCACACCATGTTATCTCTTGTCTAAAGAATCTGAGTTTTTATACAAAGTTATTTTTCTCTTTTCCTTGGATTTTATAAAAACTCGAGGAAAATTCTTATTTTTAAAAAAAAAAAATGAAACTAACCACTAAGGAATTAATCGCTTTAAACTTGGAGTTAAAGAACAATTTAAAATTTAAAAAGAATTAGATCGAGTTAAAAGACTTTTCATCGTTACTTTTTACTTCAATTATATTTAGTCAGAAAAAGAAACGCGTTAAAAACACGAGAATAAGAGGATTTTCTTTGGGGAAAGTATCGGCAAAGTATTTGAGACTTAACAACTTTCCTCTTCGAGGGGGTTTCGACAAAGGAAACTTAATCAATGACGTTTTTAATTAGGAGCAAGGAAGGGAATGTTACTTGAAGGGAAAGTTAAAGTTACTTGAAAGTATGGAAAGTTTTTTCCTTTTTTTAAAAAAAAAGTCCCAAATTACAGTGAATAAGGTGAAACGTCGTTAAGTCGTGCAATCAACTAAAACGTAATTATTCTTTACTTTGTTAAATTTTATCTATTGATCACAAGTTTTAAAATTAAGTATTATTGGTCAAATTTACTTAATTAGTTAATCAATCTTTTTTTTAAGCTTACTTTCTTAGTAGTTTTACTTTTCCTCACCTTCTTTAAAAGTACGTAGGAGAAGTATTATTTTCACCCGAAAAATCTTAAGTCGAAATTTCAACAGAATGATCCATTTTGTGTGTTTCGACAATTTCGACAAAGACGATTTAAATAGTTTTATCTGAATGTCTGTCTCTTTGTGTGTCATTTTGTCTGTCTTTGTCAATATTTTTTATTTTTAGCTTAGTTTTTTAGCATTTTTACTTTTCTTCACCACCTCTGAAGCTACATAGGAATAGTACATTACGCGTTGAGTGTGGAAAGTAGCATTTTGCATGCGAGTGTGGAGTACACCCGAGCGATAGCTAGGCTAGTAAAACCACACGAGCAATGCAAAATGCCGTTTTCGCACGAGTTGCGTACCGTACTTTATCTACGATTGTTAGATTTTAATAATAAATGCAGAAAAAAAAAATAAACTTCTTGTATTTCTGCTCGTATTTCTCTTTTGATAAAGATGACATTAATTCGTTAGTTGTATTTTGTGCCGAATTAATTATTTCGGAAGGTGTATTATTCTCCTCATATTCGTCATAATCACTTAAATCACTCATTTATTTTCACAAAAAACTCGATACAAACAGTTACTTTTATTAAATAAACATCAAATTAGATATGTTAAATGTAAACAAACTCGCTAATCGTGTGTAAAGTTGAAGAATTCTTCTTCTTTTCGTCACTAGAGTGGAAAAAAAGAGCAATTCGTCAAAACTATGAGACTCGCATGCGCAATTAATACAGGTGTGTATAGAATCACTTTCTACGAATCTAAACAGAGATATAATGTTTATAACGTATCAATCGTAGATAAAATTATTGTTTTCACCCAAAAATTTCGAAGTCGAGATATCAACAGAATTGTCAATTTTGGGTGTTTTTAAGATCATTTGAGTGGCTTTTCAAGCTAGAGAGTTGAAACTACAAAAATCCGTCCTTTATATGTGGTTCTGCTGCCCGAACAATCATAAATTTGTGACGTCAATAACCCATTTTGCTGGGTTCGCAAATATTCGTAAAAAAAATTGGTAAATTTTCCGATTACGCTGAAATTTCCACAACTTATATACCTATTTCTATGACCAACATTTCCAATGAGTTTTGTATTGATATCTACTACCATTTTAAAAATATCTACTTTAGAACTTAAAAACTTTAAGGCTAAATAAGTTCTAAACTTTTTTAGTCGATTGAGCTGAAAATCCTACCAATGATAGTCTATTAGATAAAATAGTCCTTCAAATTTTATCTTAAAATCAACTTTTTATATAGGAACTTGTTTACGTTAGTCTAATTTTTAAATATCCCGTTATAGGATTAGCATGTAAGATAAGATTATCAATAATTGTGTTTATTCAAAAAGCTCAAAAATGTTGACAAAACTCTTGCTGATGGTGATGATGAATATCCAAATAAAATATATTGCTTCCGAGCTTATCAAAGGTAACGGAAAGCTATGTGATCGTTCTGAAGATAAATAATTGCAAGATAAAATGAACTTTTTATATACTACGTTTTTAAATTTTCTTTCATAAATCATAAATTTGAAATCTGTCAAAATGAAGATCGTAAATATGGGATATGTCAAAACAAATAAAAATAACTTGCGGATTTTTCCGAACTAACTTTCCATATGTTATGATATATTTTATAACAAGATATTAGATCATAATATATTTATATATTTATGTCATTATATTGACAAATTGACGTAATAATATTAAACTAACAAGTTAACTCACAACACCATACAGAAAAATTTGCTGAAAACGAATTAAATATTGCTGAAATATGGCTAAAAGTATGACAACAATACATTGTCATCGTTTTCTGAGCTATTCTAAAAAAGTTTCAAATGTCTAGATACTCGGGAAGTTAGTTAAAAATCGATTGCAAGACTTGTACCGGACAAACAAACAAACTAGAAAGCAAGCTAATAAAAATGTAGTAAAGAATACTCGTATTTTATGTGTCCAATTTCAAAGATCTTTCGAACCAACATATACTAATAAATACTCATCCAATTTTAATGAAATATGAGTGGTTGGTCAGAATTAGCCTATTGTTGTTACCAATTTTGTTTTTACTCGACATACGCACAAACATACATTTATTTATTTACACCTATATCTTTAAAAATATTTATCTCTTTTTTATTTAAATTTAGATTAAGAGACCAAGTTTTGAACTAAGTATAGAACCAAGTAATTTATGAGTAAAGATAATCTGCGGGACTGGGTGAACTTATCGTTAAGTACATACTTGCTCATAAATAAGTATACCTAGACTATACTAATTACCAGCTCTTATATAAGTACCTGGACTATAAAATTACGTTCTGCTATGCAAGTACCAGCTTTATACAAAAACCTGGAATATAAAAGTACCCGGTCTATACAAGTACCTGGAATTTATAAAGCACCTGGTATATAGGAAGCACCAGGCATATACAAAGTACCTGACATGTACAAACTACCTGCCAAGCCTAGCCGAGTCCCGCTGGCCGGCGCTTGCGCCGGCTGCGGGACCACTAGTTGATACTAATTCATGTAAAAAAATCAAAATAATAGTGACAGATTAAAAAAACTGGGGAAAAAATTAAATAAATCTCTCAATAGTAGGTTGAAATCATCAAAGTATACAATAAAGGACGCGAGGAAGCTATGTGCCTCTCTTATTGGCAGTCTATTTTTATTTTTTCTGCATTCCTAATGCTTAGACCTGTTGCTTTGGACTATATAATGATTATTTCTATTTCCAATTTAGAGTCTGTATTATTTCTCCTCCACTCTTTCCTTCTTGCCTCAAAGTATTTTATTTTGGGAGGGGGAGAGGGAAGGACCCCCCCGCAGAGTTGTTCACATTCCTTCCATACTTGTTCTGGTTTAAATTCACACCATGTTATCTCTTGTCTAAAGAATCTGAGTTTTTATACAAAGTTATTTTTCTCTTTTCCTTGGATTTTATAAAAACTCGAGGAAAATTCTTATTTTTAAAAAAAAAAAATGAAACATTCCATATAAAAGTATTGTTTTATTGCTTCCAAGCTTATGGAAGATAAGCAGAAGCATTGCAATCTTCTGAAGAACAACATTTTTTTAATGTCTTTGATTCCAAAAATTCCCTGAAAGAAATCTGTTCAATACAAAACCCCACTTTTTCGGTCCCTTAACTGTCGGCCGGTCTATCTTTAAATATTATTACGATCACACATCCAATCTTAAAAGAGCATTTTACTGTGTATAAAATAGGAAAAATACCCACGTAAATTTGAAAACTTTAAGATGGCATACTTCTACATCTTGATAGAGTACAACTAAAACTTAACACAATCCGCCTTATTGCCAGCAGGATTGCACCAACAAAACATCAAATGTAGAAGCCAAAATGAGAATTACCATTCCTCTTATAGTCCATTCCCATTTCTCCTTCTTATAGCTATTCTTCTTGGTTTCTATAGTTAGATTAAGCTGGTGGATGTTGTGTTGTCTTAAAAACACCTGTCAGATAAATAAGATTTGAGTTGTTTATTATTATCTGTCTATGTCTTGTTAACGTTCTATCAATATAGTTGTTTTCTAATTAGTGTTCTCTTAATAACTAGCTGTTCTTGTAGACTTATTCTAAGTATATTACGGGCGAACATAACATGGTGGCAGCGGTGGGATCGTTAGAAGCGTGAGTAAATAATATTGTCAAAATTTTATTTGAAGTTTAATTTCCCGAATTTAAAAATTTGTTTGTTTACGTTTTGGACAATATTGGAAAAAAAACATGTCAAAGGAAAAAGAAACTCCGAAGTTATGTTTTGACGCGAGTGAAAATACTATTAAAGACGGTACGTCCACATCGTTTTCGTTTCCGAATGTAGTGCCGCCGGGGCCGTTTTCTTTTATAAGTGAAGAATGGCCGTTGTGGAGCAAAAAGTTCGAAAGGTACAGGGTTTGCTCGGGGCTTTCGGAACAAACTGAAGAACGCCAGGTAAATACGTTTTTATATGTTATGGGCGACAAAGTAGATGATATTTTATCCTCAATAAAACCCACCAGCGCAGAATTGAATAGCTACGCTGCTCTCGTAAAGCGGTTCGAAGAGCATTACGTAAGAAAAAGGAATGTTATTTACGAGAGGGCTAAGTTCAATCGTCGTGTCCAGGAACCGGACGAGGCCGTTGAGCCGTTCATTCAGGACTTGAACAAACTGGCTGATACCTGCGCGTTCGGTGAGTTACGTGACGAGTTAGTTCGAGATCGGATTGTAGTCGGTATTCGGGACGGAAGGTTATCCGAAGCGCTTCAGATGGACGCGGAGCTAACGCTAGAAACGGCGGTACGTCGGGTTAAGCAGGCTGAAGATGTCCGAAAGCAGCAGTCGGTGGTCCGTGGAGATTTAACGCCGAAAATCGAGGTCGAACGAGTTACGAGTCACAGCCGAGGTGAGTCATCTACTGGAGAGTCGCGTCAACAGAGTTTGTCAAGACGATCTAATCGAACAGAATCTTGTAAGGCTTGCGGTAGAGTACATGAACCGAGAAGGTGTCCTGCCTGGAGTAGCACGTGCCGTAAGTGCAAGAAACGTAGACATTGGGCTAAGTTCTGTCCTAATGTGAATTCTCAGGTGAATGCTGCAAGTCAAGGAGAAGACCAGGACAGCGAGAACAGTTACTACCTAGGAGCAGTAGGGGCAAAAGGCAATGAACCCTGGAGAGCCAAGATTGGTTTAGAAGGGCGGAGCGTCGTTTTTAAACTAGATACTGGAGCGGACGTCACGGTCATTGGCATGGATCTACATCGGAAGATTGGGGCGCCCGCGTTGCGGCCCTCAGATAAATCACTAGTCGGTCCGACGGGAATAAAGATCGAGGTAAAAGGTCTGTTTACTACTAAATTAAGATGGAAGGAATCCAACTCAGTGTCCCGGGTGTACGTGGTAGTAGAACCACAGGAACCACTCCTTGGAAGAGGGGAAATAAGCTCATTAGGAATGTTAGCCTGGATCGATAGTTTGAAGAGAACACCCCCGGAAATAGAAAGAAAGAGGATTTTTGATGGCTTAGGTAGACTGAAGGGCGAGTATAAGATAGAACTCGAGTCTGACTTCAAGCCGTTTTCGATCAAGACCCCCCGACGGGTGGCGTATCCTCTTCTTGAGAAAACTAAAGAAGAACTTCTGGCGTTGTCATGGAGGCAGTCATTGCCTGTGAGTGACCAAAGATTGCAAGAGGTGAAGGCTGCGCAGCGAGCCGATCCTACCTCCAGGAAGTTGTTTAAATACATAAGAAATGGATGGCCCAGAAAGGAAAAAATGCCATTAGAATTAAAAAAATTCCACGCTTGTCGCGGTGATCTTGTAATAATCGGAGGGTTGATCACAAAGACAAGAAGAATTTTTATTCCTACCAGATTAAGGAAAGATATGTTGGACAGACTACATGGAGGCCATCTAGGCATAGTTAAATGCCGAGCCAGAGCTCGAGAATCGGTGTGGTGGCCTGGGATATCCATGCAGTTGCAACATTTGGTGGAGAACTGTAAATCTTGTATTAAGAAGAGGAACACTCCAGTGAGACCTCTGAAACCGACGGAATCAGAGTTGTCAAAAGAATGGAAACATCCAGCTACTCCAAATGGAGCTACAAGAACTAGATATGGCAGGATATCAAGACGTCCCGTTGATATCAACCTTAAAGAAAGGGGGATGTTGTGTTGTCTTAAAAACACCTGTCAGATAAATAAGATTTGAGTTGTTTATTATTATCTGTCTATGTCTTGTTAACGTTCTATCAATATAGTTGTTTTCTAATTAGTGTTCTCTTAATAACTAGCTTTTCTTGTAGACTTATTCTAAGTATATTACGGGCGAACATAACAGTGGATGGAAATGAAATCTTCCATGGGCAAATCACATAAACAAAGCTGTTTGGAGTTTTCCCCACCCGAGTACCTGTTAAATCTTACTATGAAACGAACTAAAAGAGGAAGGGTAAATTTCATTTTGGCTTCCAAATTTCATGTTTTGTTGGTGGAATCCTGCAGGCAGTAGAAGCCTCTTCAGTTGATAGGTATTGCGTTGCAAAGCATAATCTCTGTAAGGAAAATTATAATTTATGGTTGATTCTTATGTCAGAAAATTGTCATTGATGACCTTTAATGGACTGGTTTAGGCTATTTACTTGAGCTCCGCCATGTTTAAGCTCTTTAAAATTAGCTGTAACCAATCTGTATATAATTAGCTACTATGCAAATAAAAACAATATGCAATGAATGATGCGGGCTTGGAGTATCGCTTCATCTGTATAACTGGGATTCTGCAAATGGATGGACTCCATTTCAATTAAGTGGCTACCTACTTATATCGCTGGACTGTGTGGATTTGAGGAGGAGGGTTTTTTTCAAAAGCATGAATGAAATAATCATTCATCCTTGGCACAAATTTATACCGCGATGCTGAATGAACACCGAGTTAGGGGCACATTGATATAGAATCTGGAATCGAACCCGAAATCCTGCTTCCAAAGCATGTATGATTGCAATGAGCTACCAGGGACCCCAAATAATAAGTAATTACACAGACAGGAATTGAACCTGGATCTCCTGCTCCCAAAGCATGAGCTACCAGGGACCCCAAATAATAAGTAATGACAGAGACAGGAATTAAACCTGGATCTCCTGCTCCCAAAGCATGTATGATTGCAATGAGCTACCAGGGACCCCAAATAATAAGTAATGACAGAGACAGGAATTAAACCTGGATCACCTGCTCCCAAAGCATGTATGATTGCAATGAGCTGCCAGGGTCCCCAATTAATTAGTATAATGCAAAGAATGGAACTCGGATCTCCTGCTCCCGAAGCATGAGCGATTAGAATGACCTACCAGGGACCTAAAATAATGCCAGATATAGGAATTGAACCCGGATCTTTTGCTTTCAAAACATCTGTGATTGCAATATGCTTCCAGGAAACGCATCTAATTAATATAATGCAAGGAATTAAACTCAATCTCCTGCTTCCAAAGTATTTACTATTGGAATGACCTGCCAGTAACCCCAACTAATTCATATAAACAAACTAACCCATATCTATTATTAATAATAAACTAATTAATTTTCTCTCCGAGTTCAATTCACATTGATTAGATTATCAAATTCAACTCTGTAAATGTTACAACACAAAAGGGTTCAATAAAAAGCTCTGACGTCACTAGTTCCCACACACTAGTGTATTCTACAGTAAATGACATTCTGAAGGGGGGGGGGGGGGTCCATTCCTTCTATTCCTTCTATTTATAGCACTCTTCTCTCTCTATATAGCTTTATATATAGCTTTATATATATAGCTTTATACATAGCTGTTGGAAATTGGGTTGATTTATATTTGCAAGGGTTGCTTTCTGCTTACTCCCAATGTTCTCCCACTCCTATTCTTATTGCAATACCCTTGTTCGTCTACTTTTATTCCTGAACCCTTATTCGTCTACCCTTATTTTCTCAATTCTCATTTGCCTACTTGAAATCTCTTATGCTTTTATATATTCAGGGTGTATCAATTTCAGATGACCATATTGAAAGAAGTGTTTTTCTACAGTTCATTTGGAACAAAAAAGAGTTCAAATAAGCTATAGCTTTGAGAGTTGGATATTTGGACTGTAGTACAATTCTAACAGTTTAGGAGCGGTACTTCTTTAGATTGTTACTCCCCTATGTTTTTTATAATATAAATAACTATTTAGATAAAGGGATGTTTAGTCCAATATACTTTTGGACGAATCACACTTCTGTTTTTATAAGGGGAGTAACAGTCTAAAGAAGGACATTCCATACACCTTCATAGATTGTTACTCCCTGCTGTTTTTGTGATTTTTTTTATAATGGGAGTAACAATCAAAAGAAGTGCCTTAGGAGCTATAAGCAAAGATAGTCTCCCAATTCCATTTCGTATCTATACTTTAATCAATTTATGCTTTAAAAACCCATATAGGTTTATATAAAAGTATGTTCATGCGCATGTGAAAGAGAAAGAAAAACAGGCGCAGAGGGTTGAAACTTATATGGGACCAACAATGGACTAATTATGACCTACCATAAAAATTTCATTGAAATAGGATGAGTTGTTAGGGTTTTGTAGATACTTCTCAAAACCCTTATGCCGAGGGTGATGTGTCCGTCTGTCCGTCGCTCTTTGGTTCGTAGGGCCCGAACCGTTCAAGCGAAAGTGCTGAAATTTGGAACCCTGGTGCAACTTTTTGACCCAACCAGAGGAAAAATATACAGAAGTCCATAATTAGATTTGCGCATGCGCAATTCAAAAAAATGTGGTAAACTCAAAAATTTACATTTTTTTAAATTTTTGAGTGGGGTATCAAATGAAAGCTGCTGAAGAGTAGAACACA
>KZ653402.1:42575-69287 GCA_001010745.2 Gerris buenoi
AAATCGTGATTTTTCAATAGATGGATGAGATAGGTGTAGAAAAAAACAGCAATTAAATTTTTGTAGGAAACGTTTCGACCCTAAATAAGGTCATCCTCAGTCCATTTTAATAACTAAAATATATAAAAACAAAGCAAACCATCAATCAATTACATGTACTTTAGACAATAGTTTAAATTGTGCAAACTGTTCTGTTACAATGGATCTGTATAATTAATCTTTAATTCCATAGTGAAATTAGTTCTATCTTATCTCTAATAAAACAATTTACAAAATGATAAACTAATAAACAAAATGATTGCTGAAATCATGCATTTCCCCCTCCTTCATGTAACTCATGTAGTTATTGTTAATCACTGGGCAAAACTCTTTTTTTCTACGACCCAATCTCATTTTCCTTGGTTCCTCCTCTTGTAGGATTACAGCTGCAATTTAACAACTAAAGATGGGTATTTACGATGCCACTTATTGACGAAAATTGTCAGAAGACTGGCATTAAATTATTTGGCTTTATGTAAACACTTTTATCCATTTGCTTAGCCAATTGCCTAGATGATTGTGCTGGCAAGCTTTCGTAGAGTAGGCTGAGGACAATAAACTGTGCCCATCTATGTGCTCTGGGTTGTGGAGGTGTCCCTCATCCTCTGGATAAAGGCATTGCCGGCATTTGAAAAAGAAAGGACAGTTGCGTCTTTGTTTTTGGCTATTTCTCGACGTCTACTGCGCGTCAATTTATATCCATTCGTAAACGGGTTATGATCATCTGGACTGGCCAGCGATGTCCCTGCAATCAGTTGAGGACAGCTGCTCTTTCCGAAAATTGTCTCAACAATTAGCATCGTGTAAACCTAGCTTAACTGGAGCTCTCCTTTTTTTGTCACTATTGTCATGGAATCTGTCACAGCACCAGAACTGAGAAAACAGGACAGAACTAAGAGGAAATCTGAGTGTAGCATAAACACCCTTAGTTCAGATGACTGCTCAAATTCGTGTACAGTTGTAGACGGTTAACTGCACAGTTAAACTGGTGTGTTGGACCCTTTGCAAATGATTGTCTCAACACCTCAAGAGTCCATTTTTGTCTCTCAGGTCACTTCCACTTCGGTTTTTTCTTTTGCCTTTTACAACCATTGATGATGGCAAAGCTAGTTATGGAAATTAAACATTCATTTTTTGGAGAGGCTTTTCGTTTTTTATTTTTCTACCACAAATTCATACATTCTGTATAACATAGAATGGAATGATACTTCTGGAGGATGAGGATAATGGTTTGTTTGAGATGTACTTAAGACCACAAGTTCTTATGCAAATTATACAAATCATTGAGACCTTTGAAACACAATTATAAGCGTCGCACTTAGTTACCACAAACGACCTTGGGTTAAAATCTTACTCCATACTATATTTTGTACTAATCATATCCTCAAATTATATTTTGTTACTACAACTATATCATTATTTTGTTACAGAGAGCCAGTCAGAGCTCATTACAGCTTCAGTTGGCACCCAGCGTGGAACATCAAACTGCTGCAATGCTGAGCATATTGGAACGGTATAAATGGCACAGATTCTCAGTGGTGACTTCTCAGATAGCAGGACACGATGACTTTATTCAGGCCATCAGGGATCGTATAACTGAACTTCAAGACAGATTCAAGTGAGTCAAATAAATAATATTACATTTTGTATTAATTCTTTCGTTGCACTTTTTTTGAAAAATTACTTTATATACTGTTAGATAGGATAATGTTAACCAACGTACTCATAGAATTTATTTTTAAAAGTTCTCTAATTTTCTACCTAATACTTTGCATTCTATATAAAAATATATACATATACACAACTTGAAAATGAGCATTAATCTCAACATCTAAGAGCAGTTTTCCAACAGCTGACTGTGACAGCGAAAACGCAGTGACTAATGTGTCACTCTGTTTCTATTTGTGGTGGGAGAAATCACTACTTTCTACCTGTTACTTGGTGACGGTGACAGCAACAACTGCATTATGGATGGTATACTCTAGGTTCCATAAAGTTCAAACTACCTCCTATTTTATCCTGTATTCCTGTCCCACATTTTAATATTTTTCTTATATTATTCTTTTAGGTGCATTAGGAAGGGGAAAGGGAGTCATATAAACTTTTTATTTTTGTTTCTATAGTAACATACATAATATGTATAATATTACATTACATAATATTACATATTATGTATAATATGTTATACATGTCTATATTATATCATTATTCTAAGAATCAGTGAAAGGTGACAAAACCAAGATTCCGAGTTATCTGAGTAACCGGTGCAGTGAAGTGAAAAGTGATATAAAAATAAAATCTGTCACCTACTACCACATAGGTATTGGAACCTATTACCCGATAGGTATTGGAACCTATTACCCGATAGGTATTGGAACCTATTACCCGATAGGTATTGGAACCTATTACCAGATAGAAGCTGGAACGATGTAATCTATTACTCAGATTAAAAATAGTTTAGCCTTAGACCTATCCCTAAGTCTTTAGGGACTTAAAGACTGACTGAAGGTTGCCCAGGCCTAGACCCTTTTCCCGTACAAGTAACGAACCTATCTTGGACGTTGGGCGGAAGGTGAGGACCTTCCGCACTCTGCACGTTCAGTCTTCCTAGACAAATAGTTGAGTATTGAATATTACCTTCTACCCCCAACCCTCTACCAACTTTAACTTTTCCCTCCTAAATGAAAACAGGACAGAACTAAGAGGAAATCTGAGTGTAGCATAAACACCCTTAGTTCAGATGACTGCTCAAATTCGTGTACAGTTGTAGACGGTTAACTGCACAGTTAAACTGGTGTGTTGGACCCTTTGCAAATGATTGTCTCAACACCTCAAGAGTCCATTTTTGTCTCTCATTTCTCTTCTACGTCGGGATTTTCTTTTACCTTTTACAACCATTGATGATGGCAAAGCTAGTTATGGAAATTAAACATTCATTTTTTGGAGAGGCTTTTCGTTTTTTATTTTTCTACCACAAATTCATACATTCTGTATAACATAGAATGGAATGATACTTCTGGAGGATGAGGATAATGGTTTGTTTGAGATGTACTTAAGACCACAAGTTCTTATGCAAATTATACAAATCATTGAGACCTTTGAAACACAATTATAAGCGTCGCACTTAGTTACCACAAACGACCTTGGGTTAAAATCTTACTCCATACTATATTTTGTACTAATCATATCCTCAAATTATATTTTGTTACTACAACTATATCATTATTTTGTTACAGAGAGCTCCTTTTATTGTCACTATGGTCATGGAATCTGTCACAGCACCAGAATGAGAAAACACAGGACAGAACTAAGAGGAAATCTGAGTGTAGTGTAAACACCCTTAGTTCAGATGACAGCTCAGATGTTATTGACGGTTAACTGCACAGTTAAACTGAAGGTGTGTTGGACCCTTTACAGATGATTGTCTTAACACCTCAAGAGTCCATTTTTGTCTCTCATTTCTCTTCTACGTCGGGATTTTCTTTTACCTTTTACAACCATTGATGATGGCAGAAAGCTAGTTATGGCAATTAAACATTTATTTTGCGGAGAAGCTTTTCGTTTTATATCATTCTACGTCAAGATCGTACATGAATTCTGTAAAATACAGAATGGAAGGCTACATTTTGTTGTGGATAATGGTTTGTTCGAGAGGTACTTTGAGAGGAATAAATCACAAGTTCGTTTGTAAATTGTACAAATCATAAGAGACCTTTGAAACACGCAATTACAAGCGTCGCATTCTTACCGTGAACGACCTTGGTTTAAAAACGTATTCCATTAAAAATCTACTCCAAACTATATTTTGTACTTATCACATCCTCAAATTATATTTTGTTACTACAACTATATCATTATTTTGTTACAGAGAGCCAGTCAGAGTTCATTACAGCTTCAGTTGGCACCCAGCGTGGAACATCAAACTGCTGCAATGCTCAGCATATTGGAACGGTATAAATGGCACAGATTCTCAGTGGTGACTTCTCAGATAGCAGGACACGATGACTTTATTCAGGCCATCAGGGATCGTATAACTGAACTTCAAGACAGATTCAAGTGAGTCAAATAAATAATATTACATTTTGTATTAATTCTTTCGTTGCACTTTTTTTGAAAAATTACTTTATATACTGTTAGATACTTAATATTCAATATGCTTAAAAGAATTTATAAGGAATTAAAAATATAGTCAGAATTCGCACAAAAGATATAAGGAGATATTGCCTCTCTCATGAATGAGTTATTGTGTGATGCAGCAATGAGGAAAGCAGCTTTGTTAATGAGTATTTTAAATTCTTTTGCATCCATTTCACTTAAATTATTGCTGAAATCATACATTTCCCCCTCCTTTGTGTAACTCATGTAGTTATTTGTAATCACTGGGCAAAACTCTTTTTTCTACGATCCAATCTCATTTTCCTTGGTTCCTCCTCTTGTAGGATTACAGCTGCAATTTAACAACTGAAGCCCGGTATACACGATGCCACTTATCGACGAAAATTGTCCGAAGACTGCCATTAAATTNTACTAGATAAAAAGAACTTTTTATATACTACGTTTTTAAATTTTCTGTCATAAAAATCATAAATTTTAAACCCGTCAAAATGAAGATCGTAAATTTGGGACATGTCAAAACAAATAAAATAACTTGCGGATTTTTTCCGAACTAACATTCCATACAGCAAATATGCTGACAACGAATTAAATTCTGCTGAAATATGGCTAAAAGTATTAGAATTGTCATCGTCTTCAGAGCTATTCTAAAAGTTTAAAATGTCTAGCTATTCGGGAAGTTAGTTAAAAATCTATTGCAAGATTTGCACTGGACAAACAAAAAAACAAACAAGAAAGCAAGCTAATAAAAACGTAGTAAAAATGGGTTGATTTGACTGAGATTTTGTGTTACCACTTTATAATTATGACTGGAGAAGTTAGTAGAAATTAAAACAACAATAATAAAAATAATTATAACCGCAATTGTATATAATAATTAAAACCACAATTATATATTAGAATATACTTACGCGTTTCGACTCACAATATCAGCTTTAGTGTTGAGTGTTATTAGTAAGAGTAAAATCTCTACTATACTCTTTTTACAATTAGTATTAAGTTTTGACAGCGTGGGAAAATCGAAAAAAAAATGTGGAGGGGAGCCAACGAGAACACTGGATTTTGAATACGAGAAAGTCGGGCCAACTAAACAAATAAAAATGTCACTAGCCCCACCCCTACCAAACGCCTAGAGGGTTTAATTTTTTCCTCATATTGGTTGACTTGTCAAAAGTTAATGCTAATGAGAAAAAGTGTATAGCTACATATTTCACAAGCTTTTATGACTTAAACAAATAGTACAAGAAAGGGTAGAGTAGGGCATTGTTAAAGGGCTTATTTCTACTTAAGCTTAAGTTAATTAAATTAGCTAATATTTGTTTTTTTAAGGTAAAATTTGAAAGGTGAAGGCTTTTAGTAAAGTATTGTTACTTTTTACTTATATCCAGCTCTATTGTAAACGAAGGATATTTCTTGGGCGTCAAGGGAATTTCTTTTTTGGTTAAACAGACGTGTTTATTCGCTTGGTCCCACGTGGTTTAGCTTTGCAGTGGTTTCTAACCCCTTAGAGGTTTTTGAGTTTTAGACAAGAATTAATGGTTCTGATATTTTTCAACGGGTGGTTTTTTCGGAAACGCCAACGTTAAAGGAAAAGACATTGCGACATTTTGCAGTCGAGAATTTCTATTTTAACATTTTGTAAAAGCGGTTTTATATTTTACCTTGCTATCTCCCTGATGAGACATAAATCTATGTTCTAGTTCTTGACTATCTTATATTTTGGGGATTTCCAAGTGAAAATCTTTTATATTTTTTTCCCCTGAAAAGCAAGTATGTAATTTATTTAATCTTGAAGTAAAACTTCTGCATATGCTCCATAAAATAAGGAGTCCCAAGAGAGACAAGAATTGAAGATTCTTAAAATAGCAAGAATTTCTTTCTCTTCTTTTCCTTTTCGTCTTCTTTGTGTGGTTTACAGCATCAATAGGTCCTTCTGCAAACTCCTTGCATATCTTTCTATCCTTCAGCAAGGAATTGCATCCCAGCTAAAGTCTTCTCTTTTTCTCTCCCATTTTCTTCTATCCACACTCGTCTCTCTTTTTATCTTGTTTCTTCTGCTTTTGGACGATTTTCAGAGAACTTCTTTACTTTTCTTTCTTCGTCTGCTCTTTTATGTGACTAAATATGTGACTTAACTACTTCGTCTGGTTTTCAAGTGTTTCTTCTTCTCTTCTTTCCCCAGTTCTTCTTTAATTTTTTTCTTTGTGAACCCCTGTTCAATTTGGCGTGCGTCTTAAAAAGACCAATTTCAATGATTAGTAATTATTATTTACTAAAAGATTGGTTTCAACTCCTTTTAGGAGAATAAATGCGCGGTTTTCTCACTGTGCGTCCGTCCGAGATGAGACCGACTCTACATAAGATTAGAGTTGGCTCAATCGAAGGCGGGAAACAACAAATGTGGAGGTAGTTTTGGGGTTATACAAAGGGAAAATCAGTGTTGCCATGTTATATTTTTTTTTTGTGGGACAGGGGTAGAGTAGAACATTATTTTTTCTGAAGTTGCATTCATCATGGGGGACCATTAGAATCGTTTCCCTCAAAATTTTCCCGCCTTTTGATTGTGCCAACTCTAATCTTATAGACTGTAGTAAGTTATAATTTAAAATACAGATGATTCCAAAAAAGTTAAAATTAACTTTAGCGAATGCAAATTTAATTTAGTAGTCACTCTTTTACAGTATCCTCACAACCATTGAGCCCCTCACCCCATTCTTAATCTATTAAAATCTTTTTCTCCCTCAAGTGACTAATATACAACTTTTAAGTTTTCGGTAGTATTCATACTACGGAACGTTTAAATTTTAAATAGTATATTAGTGACTAATAAATCACTCGGTTGGTCTGTGTTCACCCAGCATCGCTATATAAATGGATAGCTGTAAAGCTACCGCTATCTACTTGTAAATGCTAAGGTTTGTACAGCTGATAATGCGACTCTTTTTCCCCTTAGCACTTATTATAATATATACATCTGTAGTTGTATTAGTCCTTTGGCAGGTCTGTGCCCTTCACGGGCTGTTGAGCCGTATGCTGGACCCACCTGCAACGACCTTTAAACACCTCTAACAACCTTTTTCCATCTCTAACCACCCTTAACGACCTCTAAACACCTATAACCACCCTTAACCACCTCTAAACACCTATAACTACCCTTAACGTCCTCTAAACACCTCTAACCACCCGTAGACGTATAAACACCTCTAAACACCCCTAACCACCTCTAATCTCCTCTAACCACCTCTAATCTTCTCTAACCACCCCTAACAACCTCTGAACACCCATAATCACCTCTAACCACTCGTAACAACGTATAAACACCTCTAACCACCCGTAAAAACGTATAAACACCTCTAACAACCTTTTACCACCTCTAACCACCCGTAAAAACGTATAAACACCTCTAACAACCTTTTTCCATCTCTAATCACCTCTAACCACCCTTAACGACCTCTAAACACCTATAATCACCTCTTACCACTCGTAACAACGTATAAACACCTCTAACCAGCCTCAACAACCTTTTTCCATCTCTAATAACCTCTAACCACCCTTAACGACCTCTAAACACCTATAATCACCTCTAACCACCCCTAATAACCTTTTACCATCTCTAATCACCTCTAACCACCCTCAAAGACCTCTAAACACCTCTAACCACCTGTAACAATGTATAAACACCTCTAATCACCCCTAAGCCCCTCTAACCACATCGGACAACCTCTAACCACTTAACCACTTAAGGTAAACAAATTAAATATTAGTTGTTAAAAAAATATATATATATTAGACAGATTATTTTTTTTTAAAGGATGTCTTAGAGATTTTCTTTATGTAATAATAAATGGAAAGTTGAAAAATAAGGTAATTGATTTTCAAGTAGCTTTTTACGACTTCGTATGTTAGGAGCTCCTTCTAAAAATTCTCTTTTTTGAGGTAGAAAGCATAAAAGAGTCAAGGGGGGGGGGGGAGACTTCAACTTAAAAGGTGCTCAGTAGGGATAGTGGTTAAAGTGCTTCTAAATCCAATATGTGGAAAAAGCCCTTTTTATATGAGTATTTTCTAAAGGGTCGCCCTCATATCTCTAATAGGAAGGAATTAAGAACGGGGTCTTCTATTTCAAGCAGCTTGGAACTTGCAAAGCCCTTTGGATAAGTACCCTCTGAACCCTTTTATAAGTACTAATTCCTAAAAAGAATTTATCACAACCCCATCCCGAAAAAAAAAAATTCTTATAGAAATTTTTGTGTCTTTAAATATATACGTGTATATATTTTTTTATGTGAGGTTTTTCATATATGTTATATTTAAGTTATAATCTATTAATTAAATATTGTAGGGAAGAAATGTGTTTTTATGTTTCAATATAGAAAAATATAAATTTGTAAAAGACATCAAAAGAAACTTAATACGATTAGTAATCACTCTTTTTTTTTAGGGTTTAGAGATATTTTTAAAGATAGAATAGTGGTTTGAAATTTCTAAAAACGAAATAATTCGTGAACGTTCGTTAACTAGGTTTTCTTTCAAAAGAGGCATTATAGTCTCAGATTAACTAATATGTAAGAATTAAGAATGCTGAAAGCTCATAATATTAAATTTTATTATATTTTTTTCGGGGAAATTTTTATTAAATTAACATTAATTTCTTCTAAGCTCACCGAAGGTAACAGAAGCTATGTGATCGTTGTGAAGAACAAAAATATGTGTAGGTCTCAAAATTCAAAAATTCCAAGACAGAAAACCGTTTTAGACATCAGGGAACATTTTTGGTTTCGTGCCTGTCTACTATCGGTCCGTCGGTCTGTCGGTCTGTTGTTCAATTTTTGCGAACCAACATATCTTAAAAACTACACGTCCAATTTTAATGAAATTTTGATGTTAGGTCATAATTAGCCCATTGTTGGCCCCATATAAGTTACAACCATCTGCGCCTTTTTGTTTCTCTTCCACTTGATCACAAACATACATTAATTTTCAGCTATAGCTTCAAAAGAACATATTAGCTGATTTGTATGAAACTTTTATGGTTTATCGAAAGTAACCCGCAGATAACCCCAGATTAATTGGTACAGTCTGCGCTCTTTAAGTTTTGCTAAATTGATACTTTATTTTAAAAAGTCAATACTGACAGATTCAAAAACGGGTGAACCTATTGAACAAACTTGACATTAATGGCTTGTAAAATCATAATAGCAATAAAGTACGCGGATAGGATGCGAGGAAGCTATGTGCCACACCAATTGGCAGTCTATTTTAAAGGTTGTGAAGTAATGCACTTATATAAAATTAGGTTTTTTACACGCAGATCGTGAATGTAAGTGATTCGTCCTTTCTTCCTCAATTCTAGATGAATTCTTTGCAATATTAATCATTATCATTATTATTTAAAGAATCCCTCTTTAATAGCATCAATTGCGCATGCTTATCAATATTTGTCCCTCATTTGTCTGCATCAAAATTTGTTATCCATTTGTACGTAAGATATTGCTTCATAGATCACCGAAGGTAAAGAATAGCCATGTGATCGTTCTAAAGAACGAAACATATTTTATGTCTCTAATTTTAAAAATATCAAGACAGAAATCCGTTTCAGATATCAGGGAACATTTTTGGTTCCGTGTCTGTTGGTCGCTCATTTTTACGAACCAACCTATCTTAAAAACTACACGTCCGATTTTAATTAAATTTGTATGGTAGGTTATAATTAGCCCATTGTTGTTCTTATATAAGTTTCAACATTATGCGCCCGTTTCTCTCTCCTCGTGCGCAATAACATACATTTATGTTCCGTGTCTGTGTGTCGGTCTTTCTGTTGCTCATTTTTTGCGAACCAACATTATCTTAATAACTGTATATGTCCGTTTTTAATTAAATTTGTATGGTAAGTCATAATTAGCCCATTATTGGTCCCATATAAGTTTTAACCTTTTTTAACCCATTTCTCTCTTCCACATGCCCACAAACATACATTTATCAACGCCTATATCTTCAAAAGTAGAATTTTAACTAGTTAAATTGTTTATAATGTGGTTCTATTTCATCTTAAAATACGCTTAACTCTAATAAAGTTATTTTTGGTGAATACATAAAGTAAACAAAATAAAATTTAACTCCTCTCTATTTTTAAAATTGAATAAATAAAAGTTTAATTAAGTTAATTCTTTAAAGACAAAGATGAAGAAGTTAAAACAAATAAGATAAAGTAAGGGAGACAAACCGAGTTGAAGAAATAAATAAAATCTGCGGGCTGAGAAATCCCGCATGCAATTAACTTACAACAAATATTTAAACTGGTTTGTATTTTTTTTTTTATCTTTTATTTGCTTGAATAATTCTTGATGTTTTATTTATACATTTTTCGTCTTTTCGTTTCTCCTTATTAAATAAGACATTTTTTGGGTTATTTTTTTTATTTACTTATTTACTTAGTTGTTTTTAAGGAGATTTTGTGTGGAATTTTGGTCAAAGTGAAATAAAAACTCAAAAGAGTTTGGCTAACGTTTAGGAAAAAATAAAATTATAACCTCTACCGAAAAAAAGTTCAAATCTTACCGCATAATTTAACATTATATTGTAATCACTTATTTTAAAGTCAATAATAAAACACTTTTGGAAACAATACACCTTATTTTGAGAAAAACAATACACATTTTTAAGAGAACGCTCTTCACATAATCTTTACACACTATACACTCACACTTACTATCACACGCATACACACACAGATCCCTATTACAGTTTTGCCAACATTAGAATTAAGAATTTACAACAATTATAATATATAATTAAATTATATAATATTCTGCATTTACCTATGGTCTTTTTAGGGTTTCGAGGTCGTCCTAGAAAGTCCGTAGCATCTAGGTGTATATCTCCCGACCTACTGAAGCTATAGACTTGAAATTTGGTATATAAGTTAAACTTTTTTGCCCAAAAACAGAAAACCTATTGCGAACTTTAACACTCCAAATTTCTGCGATCTGCGATCAATTGCGATCACCGCGCAATATTTTACATTTTTTGTAATTTTCAAGTTGGGTATCATTTCAAAGGTATTGAAATGTAGATTACAAATATGTATCGCATTTTCAAAATGGCGGCCATTTTACCCCCCAAAAAATTCAAACAAACCCACAATTTACCCCCCTGCACTACCCCATTAGAATAGGTCCAAAAATAATGCAAAAATACATAAATATATATCTATGTAGTCCAATAAAATTTCCGAGTGTTAATTTAAAAAAAGTGAAATTTTTAGAATTTTTAGGGGGCCCCAACATTTTTGTGATATGAAAAATCGAAGTTTGGTATCATTTTAAAGGTATTGAAATTCAGTTCACAAAAATATATCGTGTTTCCAAAATTGCGGCCGTTTTACCCCCCAAAAAATTAAAACAAAACACACAAAAAATGTCCCCCCCCGTTAGCCCATAAGGACAGGTCCTAAAAGTAAGGCATAAACCCAAAAATATGCGTCTCTGTGGTCCAATGGTATTTCCGGGAGTTGATATAAAAAAGTCAATTTTTAAAAATTTTAGGGGGGCGTAACTAGGGGGCCCCAACATTTTTGTGATTTGAAAAATCGAAGTTGGGTATCATTTTAAAGGTATTAGTTCACAAAAATATATCGTGTTTCCAAAATGGCAGCCATTTTGGCCATTTTAGCCCTAAAAGAATTCAATAAGCGCATACCGAAGATAGTATAGAATAATAATGTATGCACATCTTGATTTTTAAAAGTGATCAATGGATATTTTTGTTTAGAAAAAGAAATAATAATAATAATAATTAATTCTTATGACCGAAGAAACCCTTTTAGTAACTTGCTAGCAAGTACTTGACGGGATTTTTTATAATATTTTCTGTTATCCATATAAAATTATATTAGTTACGTTTACATGGTCTATTGAAAACTATCTGAATACGATATCTTGCCATTATGTTAACAAACCGTATTTAATCTAGTTTATCTCAAGGTGCGTATAAAGGTGTGCCCATATCATGCGTTTTTTACGCACGTTTGGGCTATATAGATAAAAAAATTCATTCATGAAGACGTGGAAACGTAACTTATGTGTTTTTTCCCCCACCCTTCCTTCCTTATGAACGTGGGCAGTGTTCCGTTCAGGTTATAAGGAAAGCCTAATATATTATTAAAATACAATATCTTATTATAATGGAGAACAAGTGTGTATTTTAAAGGTTTGTTCCAACCCTTCTATTTGTACCGTTCCTTTGTATCGTCCCGCGGATCGTTCGGGAATCGTTTAGGACAGTTTTATACGCATGCGCTAACATTGTACTGTAATAAAATCATGTCAGGTTGGAACGGGTTTAGTACTCTAATTCTAACCGTATGAAAAATATTTTATAAAACCTAACAGTTAGGTAACTTTTTAGTTGATAATGTGTGTCAATTGACAAAACCGCGCATGTCATACAAACCAGTACTTGGTGTTATCAGAGGATTGTTTGGGCCGTATAGCAAACGGTTCGCAAACGTTCCCTGCTTGGGTTGTTACAGTATAGAGGACGGTACGAAACACTGTCAAGTCGGGTTGGAACGGCTTTTATCCATTGCGCATGCCCGTGTCGATCACGCGGGCATTAAGCCGTGTCCAGACTGCCGAACCGAACAGAGTAAACGAGCCGAACATTGGTCTCTGCGCATGCCCAGTCTAAAGTGCGCCTGCGCAAAGATCAAGTCTGGACTTTGCACTGCTTGCTTGTATCAAAACTAATGTTTACTATGTAAATGGATGATTCGAAAAATGAAAAAAAAACCCTGAACAAAAAGGAAGAGGACAAAGGTTTTATTCAGGTCATGACGCCCTATAGATTATTCTGAAACGCGTAAAAAACGCAGGGTATTAACCCACCTTTAGCGCATGCGCAATTTTATGTTTCTTCCCTGAGGAACCTGTCACATCGACCGTACTAAGAAACCTTCTTTCAAATCATTATAATTATCACATACCAAAATTATTATTATTATTTTTTTTTTTTACATTACGTCATTGTATGAAATAATGTATCAATACATTAATGTGTGAGGCAATGTATCAATACATTAATGTGTGAGATAATGTCTCAATACATTAATGTTTGAGATAATGTATCAATACATTAATGTATGAGATAATGTATCAATACATTAATGTATGAGATAATGTATCAATACATTAATGTATGAGATAATGTATCAATACATTAATGTATGAGATAATGTATCAATACATTAATGTATGAGATAATGTATCAATACATTAATGTATGAGATAATGTATCAATACATTAATGTATGAGATAATGTATCAATACATTAATGTATGAGATAATGTATCAATACATTAATGTATGAGATAATGTATCAATACATTAATGTATGAGATAATGTATCAATACATTAATGTATGAGATAATGTATCAATACATTAATGTATGAGATAATGTATCAATACATTAATGTATGAGATAATGTATCAATACATTAATGTATGAGATAATGTATCAATACATTAATGTATGAGATAATGTATCAATACATTAATGTATGAGATAATGTATCAATACATTAATGTATGAGATAATGTATCAATACATTAATGTATGAGATAATGTATCAATACATTAATGTATGAGATAATGTATCAATACATTAATGTATGAGATAATGTATCAATACATTAATGTATGAGATAATGTATCAATACATTANAAGTTTTATGCAGTTATAATTAAAACATTTAAATAGGAAGTTTTGTGCTCCGATATTCGTTACATAGGTATGGCGCAAATGGTTTAGTATCTGGTTTACTCCCAGTAGCCCTGGGTTCGATCCCAGCTTATGGCACATCAATTTTTAACGTTATAAATCATTTAGAGGTGAGTCGTTGTTGTCGTTGTCGGGACACTACTCGATTATATAAAAGATACTGTCAATACATTTACTTGCATTTTAATGATGTTTGTTGCATTGAATTTTATAAAAGAATAATCATAAACTACAGAGTAAATTGAACTGTTTAAAAAGTTTATTGTTAAATCACAAGAAAACTTTTAACATCGAATATTATCCTTTCAGAACAGTAGATAAACAAATTTTTAGCTTTGTTTATAACCTGACTGTACGGAGCGTAGTGGGGGGAAACATGACATCTCCCAGTTTCATGAATATATTGTTATCTTTATAGCCCCCATACGCGCGTCGATCCGCTAGCTGTGAACCCACCTATGGTAAATAGAGTGGGGGGTTAAAGTTACTCTATATCATCCGCTTCACATATCTTTTTCTGCTATTTTATTTTAAATTTATCACTTCACTACAAAAAAAACGTCTCCTTGTTTATGCATGTTACATGCATGTTTTTATAGTACGTTAGACAAATAATATAGAGTTTTATAGTGTATTAGTTTGTGTCAGTCAGGGCCTTGTAAATTCTTAATTTGCCATTAGGTTTTTCCACATTACTCAAGTTGGTTCAACAAAATTAATTATTATCTACTTAAATTCTAATTCTTCCATTTATTCTTTTAATTTCGGAAGGATAGATTTGGTCATATTCCTAGCAGCTTGCACTACTGGTACTGCATCCTTCAACCATTTTAAGGTGGGCCGGAGACCTAGGGAACACTCCAAGCTGGCACTTCTTTTGATTGTTACTACCCTTATAAATAAACTGAGGTGAGTAATATAAGAAATGTGTACAGAATATTCTTCTTTGAAAATAGAAATGTGATATGTTATTATTCCTTTGTCCCAAAGTGCATTTGACTAAACATCCCTTTGTCTTAATAGTTATTTTGTCAAAGTCACTTATATTCTAAAAACACTTAGGGGGAGTAACAAACTAAAGAAGTACCTCTATGCTTACTAAATACGGAATTATATTGAGATATTATCATTTTTTTAGTTAGGCTCTTATCTGGTATTTTGATTTCCTCCAGTATTTTTGCTGCATTTGAATTGACAGCCATTTCTCTCCTGAATGAGCCTTGGGTACGATACGAGCGATGGACTGCAGAGCGATGCTGCTTATGTTTATGTTTACATTGAGTATAATGGAAGTAGAGGCCGGCTATGACTAGCACGGCCATCTGAGTGAAAAACGTTACTGCTTGCAGCTTACAGCACACTGCTGAGCCTACACATTAATTTCCGCTCACCCCTCAGAATCTTTTCAGGTGATTAGACACTCTCATCAAATAAACATGGCAGGGAATTAATGGAAAATACCGCCCAGCTTATCATTTTCGCTTTTATCGTCGCCAGAATCTCTCACCACTCTAGCGCTATGACACTCTGTCGCCCACCTCTCGTATCCTACCCAAGGCCTAACAAACCTAACTTCTCACAGGTTCTCAACCCTAAAATTTGTTTGGATTTTAAATTAACAGCAATAATTTTATGTTAGATTTAGAAGCGTTTATGAAGGACATCTTTAAGGAATAACATAAATTGTCTCTCCACATGACTTATCTGGTTTATCTAACGTAGCAGCTTTCATCCTTCATAAGGCCATCATCAGTGCTGATTGAGGACGAAATTGAAGCGTGTGAGAAAAAAAAGTGTGACCGAGGTGCTTTAGGCAGCTGCCCAGCTATTAATGAATCAAGGCGAATCAAGGTCGTGGGTTCAATCCCGTACCATAATGCTGTGATTTTAATAGCTTACTAATGACCTCGCCATACCCGCTTTGGGGGTACAGTGTACAGATGTGACGTGGGAAATTGCTTGAACTGTCCGCTACGGGGTTAATAAAATGGGGCGAATAACGGTGTCGAATGAACTCCTCAGCCTAATAAAATAAAATGCATTAATAAAATGAACATGTGTACTAAATTTTAGCTAACTCGGTCATCTCTTACTCAAGATATCGTTATGGGTAGATTTCGTGACAGATTTTGCGTGACGGTGATTTCATGACGGTGATTTTGGTCTTTTTTTCGGATTTACTCCCAGGCTCCAGAACGTGCCATAATGAACTTCGATCCAAAATTAATAAAAAAATAAATGNGCTTATCATTTTCGCTTTTATCGTCGCCAGAATCTCTCACCACTCTAGCGCTATGACACTCTGTCGCCCACCTCTCGTATCCTACCCAAGGCCTAACAAACCTAACTTCTCACAGGTTCTCAACCCTAAAATTTGTTTGGATTTTAAATTAACAGCAATAATTTTATGTTAGATTTAGAAGCGTTTATGAAGGACATCTTTAAGGAATAACATAAATTGTCTCTCCACATGACTTATCTGGTTTATCTAACGTAGCAGCTTTCATCCTTCATAAGGCCATCATCAGTGCTGATTGAGGACGAAATTGAAGCGTGTGAGAAAAAAAAGTGTGACCGAGGTGCTTTAGGCAGCTGCCCAGCTATTAATGAATCAAGGCGAATCAAGGTCGTGGGTTCAATCCCGTACCATAATGCTGTGATTTTAATAGCTTACTAATGACCTCGCCATACCCGCTTTGGGGGTACAGTGTACAGATGTGACGTGGGAAATTGCTTGAACTCTCCACCACGGGGTTAATAAAATGGGGCGAATAACGGTGTCGAACGAACTCCTCAGCCTAATAAAATAAAATGCATTAATAAAATGAACATGTGTACTAAATTTTAGCTAACTCGGTCATCTCTTACTCAAGATATCGTTATGGGTAGATTTCGTGACAGATTTTGCGTGACGGTGATTTCATGACGGTGATTTTGGTCTTTTTTTCGGATTTACTCCCAGGCTCCAGAACGTGCCATAATGAACTTCGATCCAAAATTAATAAAAAAATAAATGTTCAATAAAATTTAAAATTTTCCTCAAAATAAAACTAAATTTAGTGCAAGTGATTACACTTGCACTAAACACAATTAGACTCTACTAAACACTGAACAATCGCACTAAACACTTGCACTCGCACTCGCATTAATCAAAGTGTAAACGGGCCTTTAACTGTCACACACGTAAATGCTACTGACAGACAAATAGACTCGGGGGGCATGTTTTGCTGAATTCAAGCTCACTACGTTTACTTCAATTAATTAAAGGAGATGAAAATGGAATATTTTATGTTAGCATCATCTGTTTTAAAGCAAATTTACAACGCCACGTGAAAATGTTAGTGTTTACCTAAACGGGTTGCTGGTATTCAAACAGGTGTTAGTAGGATGGATGTTGAAATAACACTAACACCAATAGGATTGTGCTAACTCAGGGTTCTGGAGGCGGGATCAAATCCCGCCCCCGACCGGAAACACCTCAGAACAGATTGGAAGCCTGATTACATTTACCTCCTATCTCCACCCCCACAATCTACCACAAGATTTTTCCTTTTTTTTGAAAAAATACCACAGGTAAAAAAAACCCATCAAACGAATTAACACCGGTTTCCTTTTTACACCTCTACCCTCTGTTAAATCGAACCGGGAAATTCCCTTATTAGTTTTTTATAATCGGAGGAAAAAATACTCTCTGCCAATTTGTGTTGCATATAACCTTTTTTTTTGCTTCCCAATATTGGGCTATTGATCACCACATGGAAATTGAAAGTGTGGTTGTATGAACGTGTTTCGATTCCCCGTAGGGTCACACCAAATTTTATTCAATATTATATATGGGACCATTAATGGACTGTTCCTAATAAACCATAAATATTACTTTCTTGTTTACTAGCCAACGCCAACTCTTGGCTCTTGAGCCATTTGGTGACATGCTGACCAGTAAATACGGTCTTCAGTGAATGATTAGTTGTCATCCCTCTGAAAATGGTCTAGGGTTCGCTTTTTGGTGACGCGCTAACCAGTTTTCGGTGATTAGTTATTTCAGTGAATAGTTACCGACCAGGTTTCGGTGAATAGTTGGTTCTCCTCCCCCTGGGAATTGTCTAGAGCTTTGCATATTTTAGGATATTCTTTGTTCATATTCTCATGGACACAGCTGGATTTCTCGAGGTGGTAAAACCGTAATGCGATGAAGATGTAAGGCACATTAGTTATGTCCCAATTTTAGTCTAAGTAGCTACTCTGAACGCTCGAAACAGGTAGACAGAAACAAAATTTATAAGATGTAGACCTATATTCTAATATTTTAATTTTCATCAAAATCGAGTAGTTTATAAGATATAGTGATTCGCAAAAATGACATACAGACACGGGACCGAAAATTTCCTCTGATGTCTGAAATGAACTTCTGCCTGGGAATTTTTTAAATTCGGATACAAAAAAAAATACTCTCCCAATTTGCTACACTAATTGACTGCTATTTAGCTTCAACGCGTCCTATTTCGTACATTTTTTACAGGTATTAAAGTATCAATTTAGGAAAATAGGCTCAATTTAGGAAAAAGTATCAATTTAGGAGCGCAGAGGCTGAAATTATTCTAGGGCTGTCTGCGGTCCACTTTTGACAAACCATCTAAATTTCATAAAAATCAGATGAATACTTTTAAAGATATAAGTGTTAATGCCTGGTTTTGCCTACGGAACCTAAAAATGGTTCTTTCATTTCTGACTTTTACAAAATTGTTTGAAGAACTGTTTCTTTCAAAGAAACCGAAAAAAATAAAAAATGTTACTGCCTACTAACTTAGGCAAGTTACTTTCTATATTAAGCTACGCTGGTATTAAAAGAGTAATTATTAATTTGACTAACTAATTAAATTGACTAACTAATGAAATCCGGCTAAACTAATAATTTCCCCTGTTTGGAGTTAATTCATTATGATAATCTTCTATTAAATCTTGTTGGCAAACTTGTTTTATTTAACTTTTTCCTGTTTAAATTTGCTTAAAAAAAAAACAGATTTTAATCTCATTATCTCATCCTTTGTTTATCCTAGTTAAATATGGGGGAATGGTGGGGTTGAAATTTAAACTGTTTATCCTTGTTAAATAAATGGGAAGGGGGTTTGAAATTTAAACTAACATCATAAAACAAGTTAAAATTAATGGATCCATAAATTCCAGGCGATCGAAAAGTTATTCTATTTTGATAGGGAAGATAAAATATGGAATTATTATTTTAAATTACAGACGAGAATATCTTATCAAATGAAACTAAAATACGAAATCTCTTTATCACTTAAATTACTTAATTTTATTACATTTTTACTTTACCCGTTATATCTCTTTCAATTAAGTACAGCGTGAGGCACTGAAATCGGATTTTTTGGATTGGTCAGTATTCAGGCATTATGCAAGAGAGAGGAGGGAGGTATGCCACATTCGATTTCTTGGTCGACACCATTTTTTTCTGTCACTGTGGATCCTTACGTCAGCGCGTTATTGTCTACGACAGTTTTGTAAGGAATGGTGAATCTATCATTGTCGCTCAGCCTGTGTTTGGACGAAATCACACAAAAAAAAAAAAAAAAAAAATCCACTGCAGCTCCACAAATAACCGCTGCATGGCCTGAGTGATGCCTGCTTGGCATCAGTTGTGACTATTTCTTTGATTAAAATGGGGCTGTCGATAGTGTTACATATTACCGGTACATAGAGATGGTACTCACTCTATTAGCGTCATCGGTCCCTATTTCTTTGAAGAAAATGGGGTTATCGTTAATGTTACGTATGAGGCGGTACATCGAGATGGTGCTCACTCTTTTAGCATCATCGGTCCCTATAAGAAAATAGGTTATTGTTAGTTTTACATCTGAGCGGTACATCGAGATAGTGCTCACTCTTTTAGCATTATCGGACCCTATAAGACAATGGGGTTATCTATAGTGTTACATCTGAGCGTTACATCGAGATAGTGCTCACTCTTTTAGCATCATCGGTCCCTATAAGAAAATGGGGTTATCTTTAGTGTTACATCTGAGCGGTACATAGAGATGGTGCTCACTCTTTTGGCAACATCGGTCCCTATAAGAAAATGGAGTTATCTTTAGTGTTACATCTGAGCGTTACATCGAGATGGTGCTCACTCTTTTAGCATCATCGATCCCTATAAGAAAATGGGGTTATCTTTAGTGTTACATCTGAGCGGTACATAGAGATGGTGCTCACTCTTTTGGCAACATCGGTCCCTATAAGAAAATGGAGTTATCTTTAGTGTTACATCTGAGCGTTACATCGAGATGGTGCTCACTCTTTTAGCATCATCGATCCCTATAAGAAAATGGGGTTATCTTTAGTGTTACATCTGAGCGGTACATAGAGATGGTGCTCACTCTTTTGGCAACATCGGTCCCTATAAGAAAATGGAGTTATCTTTAGTGTTACATCTGAGCGTTACATCGAGATGGTGCTCACTCTTTTAGCATCATCGATCCCTATAAGAAAATGGGGTTATCTTTAGTGTTACATCTGAGCGGTACATAGAGATGGTGCTCACTCTTTTGGCAACATCGGTCCCTATAAGAAAATGGAGTTATCTTTAGTGTTACATCTGAGCGTTACATCGAGATGGTGCTCACTCTTTTAGCATCATCGATCCCTATAAGAAAATGGGGTTATCTTTAGTGTTACATCTGAGCGGTACATAGAGATGGTGCTCACTCTTTTGGCAACATCGGTCCCTATAAGAAAATGGAGTTATCTTTAGTGTTACATCTGAGCGTTACATCGAGATGGTGCTCACTCTTTTAGCATCATCGATCCCTATAAGAAAATGGGGTTATCTTTAGTGTTACATCTGAGCGGTACATAGAGATGGTGCTCACTCTTTTGGCAACATCGGTCCCTATAAGAAAATGGAGTTATCTTTAGTGTTACATCTGAGCGTTACATCGAGATGGTGCTCACTCTTTTAGCATCATCGATCCCTATAAGAAAATGGGGTTATCTTTAGTGTTACATCTGAGCGGTACATAGAGATGGTGCTCACTCTTTTGGCAACATCGGTCCCTATAAGAAAATGGAGTTATCTTTAGTGTTACATCTGAGCGTTACATCGAGATGGTGCTCACTCTTTTAGCATCATCGATCCCTATAAGAAAATGGGGTTATCTTTAGTGTTACATCTGAGCGGTACATAGAGATGGTGCTCACTCTTTTGGCAACATCGGTCCCTATAAGAAAATGGAGTTATCTTTAGTGTTACATCTGAGCGTTACATCGAGATGGTGCTCACTCTTTTAGCATCATCGATCCCTATAAGAAAATGGGGTTATCTTTAGTGTTACATCTGAGCGGTACATAGAGATGGTGCTCACTCTTTTGGCAACATCGGTCCCTATAAGAAAATGGAGTTATCTTTAGTGTTACATCTGAGCGTTACATCGAGATGGTGCTCACTCTTTTAGCATCATCGATCCCTATAAGAAAATGGGGTTATCTTTAGTGTTACATCTGAGCGGTACATAGAGATGGTGCTCACTCTTTTGGCAACATCGGTCCCTATAAGAAAATGGAGTTATCTTTAGTGTTACATCTGAGCGTTACATCGAGATGGTGCTCACTCTTTTAGCATCATCGATCCCTATAAGAAAATGGGGTTATCTTTAGTGTTACATCTGAGCGGTACATAGAGATGGTGCTCACTCTTTTGGCAACATCGGTCCCTATAAGAAAATGGAGTTATCTTTAGTGTTACATCTGAGNATACTTTGACTGTACATCTACTGACTGACTGCCAACAACTAGACTAACTCACAGCTACTTGTTTACTAGAGATAAGGAAAGACCAAGATGTAGACTATGTGACGATACTTTGACTGTACAACTACTGACTGACTGCCAACAACTAGACTAACTAACAGCTACTTGTTTACTAGAGATAAGGAAAGACCAAGATGTAGACTATGTGACGATACTTTGACTGTAAATCTACTGACTGACTGCCAACAACTAGACTAACTGACAGCTACTTGTTTTCTAGAGATAAGGAAAGACTAAGATGTAGACTATGTGACGATACTTTGACTGCACATCTTCTAGCTGACTGCCAACAACTAGACTTACTTACAGTAACTTGTTTTCTAGAGATAAGGAAAGACCAAGATGTAGACTATGTCACGATACTTTGACTGTACATCTACTAACTGACTGCCAACAACTAGACTTACTTACAGCTACTTGTTTACTAGAGATAAGGAAAGACCAAGATGTTGACTATGAGAGGATACTTTGACTGTACATCTACTGACTGACTGCCAACAACTAGACTAACTGACAGCTACTTGTTTTCTAGAGATAAGGAAAGACCAAGATGTAGACTATAGGTTTGTTCCAACCACACTTTTAACTTTTTTGGAACTGTCCGACGCATGCACATCGGACCAAACTTGAACGTTTCTTGTTAATGCACATGCGTCGTACAGTTTGAGTACTGTACTGTAGTTTGAGGTGTGGTTGGAACAAACCTAATGTGACGATACTTTGACTGCACATCTACTGACTGACTGCCAAAATCTAGACAATCTTGCAGCTACTTGTTTACTAGAGATAAGAAAAGACCAAGTAGCTATGTAATGAAGAATATGAAGACTCACTTTCTACTATCACCTTAGTTACATTTGCTATTATTATCTAGGTAGGATACCTGCTACGCATCTTAGACGACTACCTAAGAGAACGCGTCCTCGTCTATGAGACGAAGGAAGGGCGGTGCAGAGCAAAAATGACAGTAGGAGCAGCCCAAGGGTCCATCCTCGGGCCAGATCTGTGGAACGCTGTCTATGATGACTTGTTACGTGTTGGGAAGCCTGAAGAATGTCACCTGATCGCTTATGCTGACGACGTTGCAGTTCTTGTTGCTGCCAGGAATATAGAGCTAGCCCAGCTAAAGTTAAACCAGGTGATGCGAGCCGTCATGGCCNCTAACAACTAGACTAACTCACAGCTACTTGTTTACTAGAGATAAGGAAGGCCAAGATGTAGACTATGTGACGATACCTTGACTGTACATCTACTGACTGAGTGCCAACAACTAGACTAACTCACAGCTACTGGTTTTCTAGAGATAAAGAAATACCAAGATGTAGACTATGTTACGATACTTTGACTGTACATCTACTGACTGACTGCCAACAACAACTGGGTCAGGTAATAACCAACCTCCCCATGCCTCCGGTCCACCCATGGTTGCAAATATATTTTTGCTGTCCACCGACCCCTTTTCTCCTGATCCCACGACTGCTGCCAGAGCTCCATAGTTCTGTTCCTTTCCTCTCTCAATGCAGCTTTGCTTCCGTCCTCGGCTTTCCTCAGAAAAACTGCTTTTCTTTCCCTTGCCAGGAGATCGATCGGTATGACCCCAGCAATAACTAAGACCGCTGGTTCAGAGACTGTGCGGTATGCAGATGAAACCCGTAAGGCGCTCTGCCGCTGTACTCGCAATAATCTTTTCCTATGGCACTTCTTCTTAAGAGCATCGGCCCATATCTCGGCTCCATAGAGGAGTGCTGATTGCACTGAGGCCATTAGCAAGCGCCTTTTGGTAGACCTTGGGCCTCCTATGTTTGCCATAAGTCCACTGAGGGCTCGGACTCCTAGTGCCGCTTTTTCTGCTGCCTTTTTAATGTGCTCAAGAAAGCTCAGTTAGAGGATTATAGTAGATGTTGTTCACTTTCAACCAAATATCTGAACCTACCCAACCCTGCTTTACACTGCAAATATCTTCAACACTTAGGATTACCTACATTCAAGAAGCTAATACCCAACGGTATCTCCCACTCCACATATTATACATATGTATGTAATGGTGGAGATCAATATGGTAGTTTACATACAATATTTAACTTATTCTTTTCACACTAAAACCAAATTTAGATAATACTAAACAGTATTTAATATTTATATTTTTTTATTAAATTAGCTGTTTATAAACTACTGTAACATTTCTTTATAGTGGGCACCAAATTAGAATAAAATTGTATAGAGAGAGGAAAATTCTTTGCCCGTTTTGTCCTTTCCCATATGAAAGAAAATTTTTATCCCAGCTATCCCCTGTACGTGGCCCGTTCTAATCGTTTCAAGATCCCCTGAGTCCATAAATGTCTGTACACTGTGCAGATGCGCAGGCGTATGGTCTGACCTGTTGGGTTGATATCGATTAATTTTGGCGCACATTTTTAAAAAATTAGAGAATTCCCTTACTATAGTCCAGGAGACAGCGAGCAATAAAGTTTCTGATCAACATCAAGCTAGAATTTTGTGTATAAGTAAATATTTTGGTGCCTTTTAAGAATATTGTGTCGGCTAAGTTCGTCTTCTTGGCAATAGGCATTTGAAAAAAACAAATGGTGGAGAGCGCCCTTGCCCCGTCCTTTTTGGTGGCCAATGCATTTTTCATGATTCTGAGTACGAAATTAGTTAGTAGACCAAAAATCAAGTTGATGATAGTTCGTCACTTAATTGGTTAGTTGGTCAAATATTACTCCAGATCAAAGAGGACTCCTATTAAGTGACGAACTAACATCAACTTGATTTTTGGTTTACTAACTAATTTCGTACCTCAGGATCATGAAAATCGCATTGTCCACCAAAAAGGGCAGGTCATGGCCGCTCTCTACCGGTTTGTTCTTTCAAATTGCCTATAGCTTTGTCCCGCAGACGAATATAGCCGACCACATATTCTTAAAAGGCACCAAAACATTTACTTATAAACAAAATTCTAGCTTGATGTTAGTCAGACACTTTCTTGCACGCTATCTCCTCGACTATTAAAATAAATTTAAATTAGGCTATAAATTTGGGTATGCGCTTTTTTCTCAAAAAGGGTTTGGAATATACTTTATCTACGACTTGCACTGTAAGTAGACTTTACATTGCTTATAACAGGGAGGGAAGTGTTACTTCCCTCCCTTGGGAGTAAAAAAACAGTCATACCAACTTAAATGGTATTTTTTTAGGTAAATTTTAAGTATTATGTTGTTTTTTTAGCTGTTTTGTTTACTTTTTTTCGGGAAGGTTACTTTAGGTTATCATACAAAGTCTTTAAATTAAAAACAAACTAAACGTAATTAAATTAAAAACGTATATATTTAGTATAAGAATTGTTATTTTAATAAATCAAGTAACTAAATATCAGTTTAAGGTGTTTAAATTGCGTGAATTTGTAGGTAAAACTTTTATATTTACAAACTTAATAGCTATTACCCATGGTGCACTAGTCGTAGATAAAATTTAATACGCAACATGGATCGAAGTATTTCTACTCTCGGGATTATCTCTCTCGGCAAGCCTCGAGAGCTAATACTACAGTTATCTCCCTCGGCAAGCCTCGGGAGCTAATGAAGTTTTCTCCTTCGGCGTTGCCTCAGGAGAAAACTTAACCTCGAGCCGGAAAACATACTTCTCTCCCTTGTTGCGTAAATAACTATTTTTACAAATTATATTGTAGTTAATTTAAATACGAATCTATCCGTGCATGTAGTTTTTCTGGAAAAATATAGTTCCTGTGTAGAATAGCTTAAAACGCTTTAGAGAAAATTAATTGGATTTGGCTGAATATAGAATAAATGTAAAATTACGTGTTAAATACTTATTATAAAGCTATTACAAGATTTAAATTCAGTACCACTATATTGTTTGTGAAAGTTTCGTTCAGATTGTTCGGAATGATTTTATAACTTACACATTATGTAAAATATCGTATATAGGAATTAGAATGGTAAATAAACAGTGTTATCTGGGAAATAAGTTGATAAAGTTAAATTACTGAAACTGTTGATAAACTAAAAGTTAACAAAATCGAACTATTAAAATTTAAGTCTTTAACGCTATTTTAATTATCTTTAAGCCCCTATATCTATATTTTTACTTACGACCTTATCGTTAACGCTGTAGCCATGTGTCATCGTTCTTAAAAAAGAAATTATTTTATGTCACCGAAAGCAAAATTTCCTGGATATAAATCCGTTCTAGAAGTTAGGGACCATTAATGGTCTTGTCTCTGCCTGTCGGTCTGTCGCTCAATTTTTGCGAACCACTATATCTTAAAAACTACTCAACTGATTTTATTGAAATTTAGATGGTAGGTCATATTCAGACCATTGTTGGTCCCATATAAGTTTCAAAATTCTGCGCCTATTTGTTTCTCTTACACATGCGCACAAATATACATTTATTTAGACCAACATCATCAAATATCAAATCAAACCACCATCTTATCAAATTTTTATGAAATTTGGATGGTTTGTCGACAGTAGACCATAAGATGGCCCCATATTAATTTCATTCATCGGCATTATGGTTATTCTGAAGAACAACATTTTTTGATGTCCCCGATTTTAAAACTTCTTGGACAGAATTCCGTTTTGGACATAAGGGAAAAATTTCTGTTCTTGACTCTGTATTGTCGGTTTTTTCAGACAAATCAGTTTTACGAATCATCAAAACTATTCGTCCGATTTTAATGAAATTTGGATATTAGCTCATTATTAGCCCGTTGTTGGCTCTATATAAATTTCAACCTACTGCACCCATTGCTTCTTTCTGCCATCACACAAACTTGCCCGTTGTTGACTCAAAATAAATATCAACCTACTGCACCCATTGCTTCTTTCTGCCATCACACAAACTTGCCCGTTGTTGACTCAAAATAAATATCAACCTACTGCGCCCATTGCTTCTTTCTGCCATCACACAAACTTGCCCGTTGTTGACTCAAAATAAAT
>KZ653403.1:13691-46786 GCA_001010745.2 Gerris buenoi
ATATATATATATATATATATTCCCTGCTTTACTGTCGTTTCTATTCCCTCGTGAAAAGATCAAATTTAGGGAAGTATTACATAGTTTATAAAGATTATATTAAAGGCAAGAGATTATATTCCCTGCTAAGAGATTTAAGCAGATTTTATTATTAAGTAAAACGGCATAATCGGCCCAGCCGTTCCAAGATGGCATCCATTTAAAAGTTTGTTTTACATATGGATTTTAAACAATTTATTATAAAATTTGTATTTGTGTTGTCAAATGCGATGAAACTATGAAGTCTCCGACTCTAACAGTTACCAAGATAATAATTTTAAAAATATTTGAGAACGGAAACATTTCAACGTGAAAATATTTAATTTTTCCATATTGGATGTTTCATATTATCACACATGTTGATATCAGATAGGGTTTATTAAAAGCGGGTCAAAAATTCTCCATTTTGCCCTAAAATCAACTGTTTACATATAATTCAAGATTTCTAGTATATTTTTACACTTTTATATGAAAATATACACATTTTATGCCGTTTCATATCTTTTTTTTTATTTATCTTATACCATCACCAAAAGGTTAAATACTTTATTTTTAATTTTATTTAATACCAATATTACTTTACACATAATCATGTACCATAATGGTTTACGAGTCTTTCGATCCGCAAGCCTTACGGTTTGCGGGATACTATGCCTCAACAGTGATCCTATATTTCAGGTAGAGATTATTGTGCAAAGCAGTTCAATATCCTGAAATTTACAAAATCGAATAGTCCATCCGGACTTTTTTAATGATATTTTCCATGAAATGAAAGCCCGAGCCACTTTAGTATAGGGTGAATAATAATATACCCCTTTTTGTATAATGGTTTCCAAAATTAACACTTTATTACATTTTTCTTCTAATTGAACTTAACATTCTGTTCATGTTCTTTTGCACCCATTTTTATTATAATAATAATAATATCATAAATGGCAAATATTCTATACTAGTGACCCGCGTTATTCTTCGTCTGTCTGATGTATATATATGGGGAAAATACAGTGGTCTTGCTCCCTCAAATGAAGTCAACGCCAACGATGCTGAACTCAGCAAAAAGGAGCTAATTGATTAGCTCCTGAGCTAGGTTGATTGACTACCTTGAGGGTAGTCTGTCTTGTTATTTTACGTTTTGCAGAACAAAAGCTTAAAGTAAACAAAAAAGAAAGAATAACAAAGACACTTGTGAAAAGCACACACTATTTTTTTTAAGTCGTATCCTCAGCAAATCCTGTTCAACCCGACTGGGTGTAATGAGTATTAACTTTTCTTCCTGTAAACTTAGGAAAAAAGTTCACTTTTTCTTCCTTCTGAAGATAAACCATCTTTATTGTTAGCCATTACGGTAAATTTGTTATCCCCAACAAAAACCTAACCCCCTGATAAAGGGTGAAGTTCCATACCCCCTCCAAAAAAAAGTCAGCCAATCGAAGTATTGCTATCTAAATTGTAGCCAGGTCAGTTCTTTCTTTAGTCCATAACCTCACTTCACTTCTACTTTCATGAGCAGCACTGCTCTTTTATTTTGATTGCTTAACACTTGGCCAGTTTCTGAATGAGGCATAAAACAAAATTACAAGCCTGTTTTATGCCTCATTCAAAAACTGGCCCAGTGTTAAAGAATGAAAATAAAAGAGCAGTCTTCCTCGTGAAAGAAGGAGTGAAGTTAGGTTATGGACTAAAGAATGAGCATAGTTGGTGTTTTCTGGGGATAACAAATTTACCATAATGACTAACAATAAATATGGTTTATCTCCAGAAGAGGCAGCAATTTAACTTTTCTCCTTAGATTACAGGAAGGAATTCTTCTCATTACACCCTTTCGGTTTGAACAGGAAATGGAAGGGAATGGAAAATAAGGGAATCATGAACTTTTATGGTTCCCTCCAAGTTTTACCTTCGATAAATGTTCAATATAAATATGACTCAGCTACTAGCTGATTGTTCCATCTCATTTTAATATTGAATTTCAAATAATTACTATTTATAGTTCAATTTTAACGTAATTAAACTTATTTAGTGAATAATTAGTATATTGTTATCTATAGTGAAATCAACAAGAAATATATTGTGAAAATATTGTTACTACGGAAAACCAACAAAAGCTTACTTTATACCTTGGTACGTAAATAACTATTACATTTTATTGTCAGGGGTATAAAAACCTTTATTTTTATTTTTTATTATTTTTTTTTTTTTAAATAAATGTAAAAATACTTTGAAATTATAATCTTCCAGCTGTTAGTTATTTTTCCCCCTTCTGTAGATAAAATCATGTATCTATCTTGGTCGTAAAAATCAATTGTACCCGAGTGATTACTACCGTCTCGAGAACCTACTTCATCGCTCAGGGTGCAATGGCTTACTTTAATCCCTTGGTACGTAAATATCTATTTCAGCTTAAATATGAATTAAAAGAGAGGTCAAAATGTGGGTTTTTAATTATTCCTTAAGACCCTTCCACCAATAGTAGGGGGGTTGTTTTTATCTTGCTGCCATCGTCCCAAACATACACTTTTGATCTTACCATCGTCTTGGTCCAGCCATCTGCCTGCGATTCGAAAGAACTGTAGTGACTATTTTTAAAACTAGTGATTTCCGCAAGTGAAGGTCCATGTTACTTTAGTAGCTGGCTTGCAGTAATAATTGAACAAGCGTAGCGTGATTTCTTCATTTTAGATACTTGGAATATTAAGTAAAATTTGATCAACGATAAATGGCGTAAAAATTGACCTATTGGCTCTGAATTCGACAAAAAGATGGATCTCTTAGTTATTTACTTCTTCATATCAAGAGAAAATCAAGGTAGTGTGCACGAAAATTCGATTTTGAGATATTGATGAATTTACACGTTTAAGGCTCCCTGAGTCCAAACAAGTGGTTTCCGCCATCTTAAAAATATTAAATGTGAAATTTTTATAATTATGTACTTATTCTTTTGCTACTCTTCAGGACCATCAAAACTATTTATAACATAATAATGCTGACTAATTACATTATTTTTAGTCGTCCATCATATGCCACCATCTTGAAAATATTAAGTGTGAAATTTCCAATACTTATTGCACTCATGCTTATGCACTTGTCACAAATGCTGAGATTGTTATTTGTATTATCCTGTGTGTGAATCGTTCAATTTTTAAAATGACACAAACTTTTAAAATCTAAAACCTCTGAAATGAAAAACTCACTTCCTCGATCTCTCTTACCTGCGAACTATCTCGTTGGAGGTCTTCTTTCATTTAATGTCTTATTTGTATTTTGGTCTTCTTTCCTTTATTTATAAGATATTTTCCTAACTTTGATGCTTAGCCTAACACTATATAGCGATAGTGCTAACTCTCAGTGTATCTCTTCATTAGTTGACCTGCCCTACCCGTGCTGGCTTGTGTCATTCTGAAACGACTCCAGTAGGTTACCCTCATGATTCCCTCTGTCCATCTCCATTGTATTTACTTCTTTTATTGCGCATTTTGAACAGACGCTCGATCTGTCCATTTTTAGAAGGATGAAAGGGTGTTATTCTTTTATACTTTTTTAAAACTTCCCGAATTATCCTTCAGTAAACCGTACACTGTTGCCCATTACAATGAATGTGGTAGCCCGAATGTTGTGAACAGGTTTCTTATAGTTAGAATGCACCATTTGGCCGCAGTTGGATTATTCTCTACTTCCTTGATCATTTTACAGAATTAGATGCCAAATCTTCACTCGTCGACGGAAACAATAGTAAGGACGAGGACTGTAATCTTACCATTTGTTTCCCTAATCTAAGTTTATTATGAAATTAATACGAAAAGCTAGCAGTTTGAAGTAAGTTATTTAGTTTTTACTAGATAGAGGCATTATCTTGTTAAAACTCGATATTATATTGGATTTATAATTCCGAGTTCATTAAGACTTGAGTTGAGAGTTACATCTCAGGAAAGTTAATATTATTATATCTGAGTTTTCGCCTTTTCCTCAAAAAGTGAAGTATAAAAGAAAAAGAGTTTGGTAATATTATATGATATTAAGGGCTCACAGACAAGACCCTTTATTAGACCCTCGGTACTAAAAAGCTTTAGTACCACCAAGAGAAAGGACTAATGACCGAATGTAATTAGGACCCAACTCCCAACCTTAGTCACTAAAAAACTAACTAATACAACAGTATCCTTCTTACAACAGCCTAAACTCAACCGATATTTAACTAATACTAAGCATTACCCCCACTCTTCTACTCTCTGAATCAATTATCGAGTGAAAAACAGTTGGGTTATTGATTTAGTTCTTATAGTAGAATTATCCCTTACAGAGGCGCTTTTATGCAGAAGAAAAGCCCCTGATATTAATATCATAGCTTGCCAGAAAAAAGTTTCTCCCCCTTTAGATTCCATCCATTCTTAACCACTTGCGACTGCTGAGTTCACTTCATTCTGAGTCCCAAAATTTCTTCTCTTCTGTCACTTTTAATCATACTTAATTAATGTAAGCCTATGTCTTTAAAAACAAAACCTATACATCAATATTTCCCAAATTCTATGAAGAAATAAAATAAAGAATAGATTGTTATATTATGAGTATACTTTCTCATAAAGGACTTAAAGTAGTCTGTATGTGCCCAGCTAGTGTGCACAACCCAATTAAATTTTTACTACGTTTTTATTAGCTTGCTTTCTTGTTGGTTTGTTTGTCCAGTACAAATCTTGCAATCGATTTTTAACTAACTTCCTGAGTAGCTAGACATTTCAAATTGTTAGAATAGCTCAGAACATGATGAAATTGCATTATTTTAATACTTTTAGGCATCTTTCAGAAAAATTTAATTCGTTTTAGCAAATTGTGCTGTATGGAAAGTTAGTTCGGAAAAAATCCGCAAGTTATTTTATTTGTTTTGACATGTCCCATATTTACAATCTATATTTTGACAAGTTTCAAATTTATGATTTTTAAAAGAAAATTTAAATAGTAGAATATAATAAAAAGTTCTTTTTATCTTGCAATTATTAGTTATTACGTATCATAGCATATCTATCTATATAAAGATGAAAGTCTGTGGATATGTGGGTGTGTATGTCCTTTATACAAATCTACAGTTTTATTCCGATCTCGATGAAAATTTGCACACTTGACCTTCAAAGCAAGGGGAAGGGCACTGTATCCATGATTTTTCGAAATTTAATTTCTGGTACCCAGGGGTACGGGGTACAAGTAATGAATACGGGATAAAAGTAATAAATACCCTTCATGATGCATATCGCTGAAAAGCTCTTTGAGAGTACAGTAATTTTTGTTATGTATAGTTTTGTCATATTTTCATTTAAGAGGGGGGTAAAGTGGAAAAATGTAACTACATAAATAAAAAAAGAAGAGTATCTTTATGAGAGTATGTCCTTTATATACAAATCTACAGTTTTATTCCGATCTCAATGAAAATTTGCACACTTGACCTTCAAAGCAAGGGGAAGGGCACTGTCTACATAAGATTTCTAAATTTAAATTTTGGTACACAGGGGTACGGGGTACATATGTCAAACTAATGAAAACCCTCCATGATGCATATCGTCTAAAAGCTCTTTGAGAGTACAGTAATGGTTTTTATGTATAGTTTTGTCATATTTTTATTTAGGAGGGGAGTAAAATGGAAAATACAGGAAAAATATCTCTATAATTATATAAAATAAAAGTGCCTGTATGAGGGTATATCTTTTATTTACAAATCCTAAATTACTGTAGTGTAAAGAGTATTTCAACGATATGCATCATGATGATATGCTTTACCTAAGCCGTAAACCTTATTAAAAATAAAATGGTTTTTTGGTCCTGTGTACCAAAATTTATATTAGTATATTATAGTAGACAGGTGCTTCGAAGGTCCCCTTGCTTGCCACTGAAAATACATATGATTTCGAAATTTAAATTTTGGTACACTGGGAAACGGGGTAAAAAAAATCTAAGTCAGATATATCCCTCATTATGCATGTCATTTATCATTGGAAAATTCTTAAAGAATGTAGTAACTGTTGTTATGGCAAACATTTAGGATGTTTTCAAAATTTATCTTTGTCCAGTTTTCATCCAAAAATTAAGAGATTTATTAGTGGTAAATTTAAAAAAAGTAAGTTTTGTAACATAATTCCCTCAATACATAACAATTTTTTATAATTATGTTAACCGAAGTAATAACTAGATAGATATGAGGCTGTTAAAGTTAGAACACAACTAAACTTTTATTCTATTAATACAATTCAATGTCAACTTGACACAACGTTGTCACCCAAGTCAACAATATATTTCCCTATTTACACTTCTCCCTCCCCTGGGGGTTTAGGCTGACGCTCCTGGTATGCTTTCAATCTATTGAAGTGCACAACCATCCGCTTTTGACCTCGTCGTCCGATGCCATTCGCAGCCTGGATACGATATGTGACATCCGATAACCTCTTCTTCACGGTGTAAGGTCCTTTCCATGGCCGGCTAAGCTTGGCACTCCGTCCTACTCGATTCTGCGGTGTGTAGAGCCATACTTGGTCTCCTTCAGTAAAAGGGTCTCCATTTACGCGCCGGTCATAAAACTCTTTTTGTGTTACATGAATACGTTGTTGCCATTGCCGAGCTGCACCGTGACATTTTTTTTTAGTTTCTCCTCCATTAATTTCACAAAAGTTGGGTAGTCGTTGCCTTCGACATCAACCGGCAGCCCAAGTTCGTAGTCTATCGGCAAGCGCATTTCTCTTCCGAACATCAATCTAAATGGGGTGAATTTGGTGGACGAGTGTACGCTTGAGCTGTAGGCCATCATTATAAAGGGTAGCTGTTCGTCCCAGTCAGTCTGGTCTTCGTTGATATACTTGCTCAATGCGTCACAAAGCGTTCTGTTGAAGCGCTCAACTTGTCCATCAGATTGCGGGTGATATGGAGTGGTTCTTGTTTTGGCAATCCCTAGAAGTTCACAGATCTTCCTCATCACTTTAGACTCGTATTGGCGCCCTTGATCACTGTGAAACTCTAATGGTACGCCGTATCGGCAAATAAACTCCTCAACTAATTTGATGGCGACGGTCGTCGCCTCGATATTCGGAATGGCATAGCTCTCTGCCCATCTAGTGAACTGATCAACGACGACCATTATATACCGATTTCCTCTCTTCGATAATGGTAAAGGTCCCAGCAAATCGCAGCTCAGCCTCTGCACGGGAAAACCTAACAAGTAGGAACCTAGCGGGGCTCTCTTCTCCTTTCTAGGGTTCTTCCTAGAGTTACATATCGTACATGTTTGGCACCAGCTTTCTACATCATTTGCCCAACCTGGCCAGTAAAACTTACTTTGAACCCGTTTACCTGTGCGGTCGCTCCCTAAGTGTCCCCCTGCTGGTAGTTCATGTGCGTGTGTAAGNGTTTTTAATGACTTTATTCGATTTCAAAATAGCCTATCAATTTGTGTAGCACAGAGATTCCTCGCGTCCTATTACTAGCCCGTTAGTCACATGAGTCCTGAATCTGCTTCGATAACCAGAGGAGTAACAATTGTTTTAAAGCATTAATAAAATTATTAAATCTTGGAGTGTGAGAGATTGCAAAAAACAAATCCATAAATTTAACGTCGGCTCATATACTGCTCATATACTGAGCATCTCTAAGACGGCTCATATACTGTTATCGTACATCATTTGTTTTTTATAGCTCTTCGGGGTGCTAAAATTAATTTCACCTCGGGTATGATTTTTCTGAGCATCTGTGCCAAATTTGGCTCAATAGTTATGGCTGCACGCGTCGAAAGACACCTGATTTGATAACAGACTAGAACTACAAACAGACACTTTCTTTTAGACCAAGGGCGTGTAATCGTGTAAATGCATCAAATCTCAAAATAGAATTTTTGCGTCATTACAATAATTTCTTTATAAAGACTATGGATATGTATAAAGAAACAACATGGTCAGTGGCTTATCAAAATTGCATCTTCCAATTAGTGAATATGCTTGGAGATAAAAATAAGAAAAAAAACTTAGCCTACGTTAAGCTAACTTAATATCTCATAATCCTTTTGAGGACTTACTACGTTTTCATGAGTTTTAAAAACCGTTTACTGGTTATAGTTAATTCTGGTTATCAAATATCTGCTCATCATACCTACTACGCATGTTCAAATTCTGCTATCAATTCAACACCCGTTTCCATAAAATTTGTTTCAAAACAGTTTCAATTAAAATAAAAAATTTGCTTTTTTGAAATCACCTTTTCAATGGGGTTTTGAATACCTAAACCGTTTTCAAAACTCATGGAAACGTATTAAATACACTATAATTTAAGCTAACATAAAAAGTCAAAAAACTTAGTGAACTAATTTCAGAAGTTGTAAAAACCTGTAATTTATCATTTCATAACCCAATATATTTTTGTAGAATAAAGGCCCCCATACACGAGCAAACATTTTGCGCAAACCTGATGTCGGGCAAATTTATGCCATACTCGTCAAACATCATGTTTGCGCAAACATCAAACAGCCGCATACCCGGTCAAAATGTTTGTGCAAACATTTGCACAAACATTTTAACACCGTATAGGGGGGCCTTTAGTAAAAATTCAAAGCCGGCATTTTTTTCNCCAACAAGTGAAGGTAGATAATTCTCCTAGTGAGCCGTTGAGTGAAACTTTTGGAACGTCTCAGGGGACAGTGATGGCCCCGTGGCTTTTTCTGATCTATGTCAACCAAATGTTAAAACTTGAAAATATATACTCGGAAATAATTTCCTTTGTTGATGATACATTGGTATATTTCAGAGGAGCCACGTGGGAACAAGTGTTTCAGAATGCTTCTTTGGGAATGACTAAAATAAAGCAATGGTTTTGCACTGTTACTTGCACTGTTTACTTGTGTTAAAGGATGGATAGGACTGTTTTCTACCTACCGGGCCTACTAATTTAAAATACTATAAAATATACCTCTTCCCCACTCTAAAGCTTCTGTTTGTATCAGGTTGAAATTTTACGTGCCTGTTTCAATTGTAATTTAGACAATGTGTAAGAAGTTTTATTAAAATCGTTATACCTTAGAACGGAAGATATCGGTAAAAACGTTGTTTTTTTTTTAGCGAATTTTCGAAGAAAATTAAGCTATTGCAATGGCTTCAAAACTTTTGAAAATTTTTTTCATGGAAATCCGTTTTAGACCATTCTAAATCGATTCTTAAAATTTAACACTTTTAGAACGAAGTTCCTTATTTCTTTATGTATGTAAGTATATATGTATATATGTGTCACTCCAGACGGTATCTCCCCTTAGGATGCACTTAAAAATTTCAAACAAATTTTAAAATGTCAATCATATCAAAAGAAAGGATGAGTTCATTGGCCAGAATTTTTGGAGTGCATTAAAGGGTCAAATTTTGACAATTTAGGGTCAAAAATAGCATAAAAACATGTTGTTTTTTTTTTCATTTTACCCCCCTTTTATGTGAAAATATGATAAAAAAAAGTACATAACAACAATTACTGTAATCTTAAAGAGCTTTCCAACGATGTGCATCTTGAAGGGTAAATACTATTTTGACTTTTGTACCCCGTACACGTGAGTACCAAAACATTTTTTTTTTACCCATCCAAATTCAAAACCAAAATTTTCCAATATTATCATAAGCCAATAATACGCAGATTTCTTTGAAAATTCGCTCATTAAGTCATGGTGTATGACTGGACTTTTTTTTATTTTAAACGTTTAGGTCCACTTTATAAATTTAGTGATCTTTATCACTTCATAACAGTGTCAGTATTCGTTTTACTAAAAAAAAAAATATTTAACAAGTTGTATGTCTTATTAAGTAGATAAAGTTAGAATTTTTTCTTGGATTAAGTACGCATTAAAATGTACCTAATATAATTGAATAAGCGTCAGTAAAGATCAATTTTGCTTTTAACAAGACCGTGATTATATCTATACATATAAAGATGAAAGTTTGTGGATATGTGGGTGGGTGGGTGTGTATGTCCTTTATGCAAATCTACAGTTTCATTCCGATCTCGATGAAAATTTGCACACTTGACCTTCAAAGCAAGGGGAAGGGCACTGTCTACATGATTTTTCGAAATTTAATTTCTGGTACCCAGGGGTACGGGGTACAAGTAATGAATACGGGATATAAGTAATAAATACCCTTCATGATGCATATCGCTGAAAAGCTCTTTGAGAGTACAGTAATTTTTGTTATGTATAGTTTTGTCATATTTTCATTTAAGAGGGGGGTAAAGTGGAAAAATGTAACTACATAAATAAAGAAAGAAGAGTATCTTTATGAGAGTATGTCCTTTATATACAAATCTACAGTTTTATTCCGATCTCAATGAAAAGTTGCACACTTGACCTTCAAAGCAAGGGGAAGGGCACTGTCTACATAAGATTTCTAAATTTAAATTTTGGTACACAGGGGTACGGGGTACATATGTCAAACTAATGAAAACCCTCCATGATGCATATCGTTGAAAAGCTCTTTGAGAGTACAGTAATGGTTTTTATGTATAGTTTTGTCATATTTTCATTTAGGAGGGGGGTAAAGTGGAAAATACAGGAAAAATATTTCTATTCTCAATATATATAAAGAAGAGTGTCTTTGAGTATGTGTGTTCTTTGTACAAATCTTAAGTTTTAACCTTCGAGGCAAGAAGAAGGTCACTGTCTACATGAGATTTCTAAATTTAAATTTTGGTACACAGGGGTACGGGGTACAAATGTCAAAATAATGACAACCCTTCATTATGCATATCGTCTAAAGTCTAAAGGCTCTTTGAGAGTACAGTAATGGTTTTTATGTATAGTTTTGTCATATTTTTATTTAAGAGGGGAGTAAAATGGAAAATACAGGAAAAATATCTCTATACTTAAATTAAATAAAAGTGCCTGTATGAGGGTATATCTTTTATTTACAAATCTTAAATTACTGTAGTGTAAAGAGTATTTCAACGATATGCATCATGATGATATGCTTTACCTAAGCCGTAAACCTTATTAAAAATAAATTTTTTTTTTGGTCCTGTGTACCAAAATTTATATTAGTATATTATAGTAGACAGGTGCTTCGAAGGTCCCCTTGCTTGCCACTGAAAATACATATGATTTCGAAATTTAAATTTTGGTACACAGGGATACGGGGTAANCGCCTGTACTATTTATCATAGGAAGTTGAAATAGGGCTCAAATTGTGCAAAATTAAAATTAGGAATGAAGCACTTAGATTTTTGATATCTTGCTTAGAACCAATACAATTTTAATTTTACTGTTTTTTCTAACCTCAAAGGGCGGTATGGCCTTAAGTTGAGACAGAGAATCCGATTTTGAGTCAGATTTCAGCCTCTGTCTCAACTCCTACTCTAACTTTTACTCATACGTATTTCGACTCGTCCCAGTGGTTTTGCTGAAGTTATTATTATTGGTAGATTTCGTGACGGTGATTTTGGTGGTTTTTTTCGGATTCACTCCCGGGCTCCAGAACGTGACATAAGGAACTTCGTTCCAACAAAGGGATTCTTGAAAATGATGGCAATGCTTGCGGCTTTACTTTCAGAAGGAAGCTAAAACCTTTCTACTTTGAAAGCACACAATTTTAGTTTTAAACATGGATAATTGAATAAACCGCTTGTTTATATCTAACTTTCACCTTTCATCATAATGTTTAACATTTTAGTTCATTTTAAAAATAGAAATTTGACAGGGGAGTTAAAAATTTATTTGATTCAAATTTTATCACCACACCCTATATCTTAACTAGTATTAAATCTAGTCACATTTATTTTTTCGTCCCATTAAAAAACATTAGGTTATTGCAGGACTGAAGTGTTAATATCATAGTTTTACAATATAAATAAATAAATAAATAAATAAATATATATATAANTTGTTGTTTTGATTCTATGCTCCTTCTATATGTAGTATTATTCTAAGATGACTGCCTTTGGTCTGTACACACGCGTGGAGCCTAAGTTACTGGGGCGATTTGGATAAATTTTAGCATACATGTTCAGATAAATTTTGGCATACATGTTCGGACAAATCAGTTAAACTTGAGAAATAAGAGCGTTGATGGAGGTCATCTTAATAAACAAAAAGAAACAGTCTCTACGGAAGATAATACGTGTTTATTTATCAAAGCAGTTTTTGGCTTTTATAAAGCTATCATCAGTGCCGATTTCTGTAGAACTAGAGTTACATTATTGTAAAGGAAGTATGTACAGTCTTTCCCAAACGAGAGTTAGTGTGTCGACAGTGCGGGAAAAACTAGCAGATGGGGTGAGCCATTGAGAGCTCGAGATTTTCCCGGACAAAAGGTCGGGCATACTAGGCAAAGGTGAATGTTTTTCCCTCAGAGGTTTTCCAATTTGTGTGTCACTCGATTTCCCGCGCTGTCAACGCACTAAGTCTTGTTTGGGACCGACTGGGAAGTATTCGATGTTTTAATTAAAAAAAAAAAGTAATTTTGTTAAAAATCGAAAACAAAAAGTAATACATTTTTTAAATATGTATGTTAAAAATAAACCAATTAAATGAGATATTGTAAAATTTTAATTTATTAAATTTAAATTTTCTATATGAGAAAGGTTTGTTCGATTTTTCGGACTAATTTATTTCAAACTCAGTATAAAACTAATTATTCTATTTACCTGTTTTTCATTTTTTATCTCTTTAAAAATCAAAATTAGTCAGATTAAACTTGTAAAAGAGAAAATTAAAAGCTTAGTTGGAAAACTTCATTTTTTTCAAAAAAAAAAAAAAATCTTAAATGTAGTTTTACGACTTTTAAAAAATTTATTACTTTTCAAAAAATAAAAGTAATAAAGTGAAGTAAAACTTAAAAAACACAAGCTTCAAGACTTCTAGAAAATTAGTTTAAAATAGGAGAGAGAAGACTTATTTCTCATTAAAGTCCCTAAATGGAGCCACTTTAAACTCAACTTAAAAGCATTATAAAATAAATAAATGAAAAAAGCCATTTACCCTTTTCTTTTATTTTTGAGCAAGTTACTTTTTAATTTTCATGATTAAATTTTTTATAAAATTAATAGTTTGGACCGATATGTAGAACATTTGAAATAATGAAATAATTTAAATTAAGGAAAAAAAATTACTCTTCATTAAGACTCTTCCAACCATAAGAATTTAATCAAATCATCTTTCCCCTGATATATTGCTTCCGAACTTACCAAAGGTAACGGAAGCTATGTGATCGTTCTAAAGAACGAAAAAATTTGATGTCTCTGATTTCAAAAATTCAAAGACTGAAATCCGTTTCAGACATCAGTGAACATTTTTAGTTCCGTGTCTGTCTTTTGGTCTATCGTTCAATTTTTGCGAACCAACATATCTTAAAAACTACACGTTCAATTATAATGAAATTTTGGTGGTAGGTCATAATTAGCCCATCGTTGGTCCCATATAAGTTTCAACCTTCTGTGCCTATTTGTTTCTCTTTCACATACTCACAATTTTATCAGCGATATTGTTATCAGTGTTATAGTTATAGTAGTGTTATCAGTTATATAGTTATAGTACTGTTATTAGTGATATAGTTATAGCAGTGTTATCAGCGATATTTTTATCAGCAGTGTTATCAGTGATATAGTTATAGCAGTGTTATCGGCAATATTTCAGGGACCCTCTCCTTTATTATATTGTGTTCAAAGAAAAGTTTTCAGACAAAACCCAGTAAACATAAAAAATATCACGTACAGTTAGATAATGTTTTAAATAAATAACAAGGATTGAATAGATGAGAGCCCTAGCTCGGATAGCTTTTGCTTCTTGGAATTTTCTCTGCTTGTTCAGAGTGAAGAAGAGCTATCATCATAATTTTCTTGTTGCAGCGTGGAAAACCTTTTTGAATATTTAATGATTTCTTTTTTTCCCTCCTTGCTTGGTAAGGTTTAGTTTGTGAAATTTAGGCACCAGCTGGGGACTAAGAGCACTAAACACCAACCTAATGAAAGCACTAAAAGCTGTAAACAGGGATGGAGTTAGGTTTGGAGACACGAATTTCTCCTTGCACTAACTCCCATACGACGAAACCACAATTTAAAAACTAATAATAATCATAGAGAGTTGAACACACTTTAACAACTTAAACTTAATTGAATTTAAATTATAATTTTAAATCTACGAATTAATATGAATACATAACCAGAAACAAATCAATATACATTTAAATTGCATATACATACTTTGCGGGACCGTCCGGAAGGCGTAAGTGTAAGTACGGGGCACGGGGTAGGGGGTATAAAAGCCACAATAGTATAGTATATACCCTTCATGATGCATGTCCTTCGAAAGCTCGTTAAGAGTACAGTAATTGTTGTTATGTACACTTTTGTCATGTTTTCATTTATGAGGGGGATAAAATGTAAAACAGATAAAAATTGCTTTTAGAAAATTAAAAATACGACTATATTGTGATCCAACGTGAATGGAAATTTTAGTATTCGTGCTTCATTTGATGTCAGAAGCACGATTATGAATACATTTGTGTACCCGGTACCATTTGTACCGAAAGTAATAAATGTAAATTTTGGTGCAAATGGTACCGGGGTACCGGAAATGCTGATGAAACCCATTCCCTGCGGCTGTAAAATAAATAATTGTGGTCCAGCTTGCGGGTACAGGAAGGCGGGTGCCTCCCATGCTCAGTTGCTTCCAAACACTGCGGCGGAGAAAATTGCAGCAAAGTAGCACGAGTACTCGCTGAAGATGATTTCCTTGAGGATTTTGACTTTCCCTCCCAATTTGGAGTTAAGCTTTTCTCATGGGGTACATCATCTTCAGCAAGCTGGACCAAAATTCAGCCTGCGACTGTAAAATAAGGCAAAAAGTAAAAGCAATAAATAAAAGTAAAGACAAGACTTATTTACACTTTTATTTATTTTACAGTATAATATAGTTAAATAAGAATAAATTATTATAATTTATTAATTTATTAATTATTAATTTATTCATTATTCATAATTAAATTATAAATTATTAATACTTAGTATAAATAAGGTAGGGAAAATCAGTTTCTTGAGTCTTTTGGTACCCCCGGACCCCCGTGCCATTTGTACCCAAAGTACTAAATGTAATAGCAACTAAATACAATTTTCAATTATATCAGAAAAAATAGCAATATTTTATATGGCAGAGTTAAAAAAGAGACAACATTTAAAGTAACTAACTTGATTTTGATTTAAGAGACAACTTTTAAGTAACTGTTTGAACTTAGTGGGGTTAAGGCGAAATTAAAAGAAATTTAATATTTATTAAGTATGCGTCTTGCATTGACTATTGAGAAAAAAGTTAATCATGATGAGTTTATAGTTAAAGAGTATGGTTGTAGTAGGTAGGAAATAGGACTGTTCTCTACCTACCCGGCCTATTAATTTAAAATATAATATATATTACTTCCCCACACAAAAACTTCAACTTGTAGCAGATTGAAATTTTACATGCCTGTTTCAATTGTACTTTAAACGATGTGTATGATGTTTTATTAAAATCGTTACGTTAGAACGTAAGATATCGCTAAAACGTTGTTTTCTCAATTTTAAAGATTTAGGTCCGCTTTAAAAAAAAATAGCTATCTTTATCACTTCATAGCGTTGTCGGTGTTAGTTGTACTAAAAAAAGTTTNTAAAAATTAAAAAAAAAATTAAAAATGTTTGTTTTATTGAATAAGATAAGTAGAATAGATAAAGTTGGATTTTATTCTATCCTAAAATTCCAATTTTACATTCGTAGTTTACGTTTTACGCGAGCGTTGTCCAAAAAACTCATCCTGGGCATTGGTAAAATGAATTAGTGTACCAAATTTCAAATTTTACTCATGTTATCGGTTGATTTTGTGACGGTTGGTTTTTTGACGGTAGGTTTTGTGACGGTAGGTTTTGTGACGGTCGTTTTTCGGATTCACTCCCGGGCTCCATACGGTATAACGTGCCATAAGCAGCTTCGTTCCAAAAAGTGGTCTCGAATTTTTTCACACAAATTTACAGATTTGCTTTACTACAAGTTAATAAAGCAGAGGGATAGTAAGCGGGAGCATAATTTTAACTTCCACATTCCACATTGCAGATAAGCTAGATAGCAGCATGTCATTATAACGATACTTTACGTCGTAGATAAGCTAGGCGTCATAATAACGGCACTCCACATCAAAGAGAAGCTGGACATCGTGTCATTATAACGATACTTCACGTCGTAGATAAGCTAGGCGTCATAATAACGACACTCCACATCATAGATAAGCTGGACATCGTGTCATTATAACGATACTTCACGTTGTAGGACGTGAATGTCATTTAAGACATCATATGGGGAGACACCGAATAAATGAGGCATGGAGCTATTAGCCTTTAAATAAAATAGTATACTAATCATTTTGAAAATGAAACAATAAACATCGCACTCCAATAAAACAGATCATAGAACAGCCGGTGATTAAATTATAATAATTCTCTCATATATATACATATGTATGTGCATATGATACTACAGCTTATAGTACAGGTTTAAATTATCCCCCCACGTGAAGCTAAAATTAAATGAAATTTAATTTAATTAAAACATTAATTAAAGTGAGAGAGAGTTCATCGACACTAAAGGTTATGAAAGGATAAAACAAGGGTCCGCTAATTTTAATTTGGTTTTCACTCAAATGAACCTTAATTAAATATGATTAACTGCAACATTTAACAGTCAAAAATCCTTTAAAAGCATGTAATATTTCTGTAAATTTTATTATCTGTAACAATTCTTTATTATATCCTAGTTAATTCATTTGATGTTAACTTTTTGTTGGTTCATTTTCAAGAGTTTATTATTATTATTATATTTTAATCATACCGCTTTAAGTCATTTTACCTGTAATCAGGAAATGTTAATTTTTTAATTTTATTGCATAAATTTCTTGGTTAGCTATCAACAAAGATGGAAAAAGTAGACCAGCAATAAACGCAAGAGTGGCATCCACTTGGTGTGAACTATTGTAAAAAAAAAATATATAATAAAAAAAAATTAAAAAAATAGTTTATTGGTAAGCAAGAGGTCTCAGTTAATACCAAAATGTCCCTTCACTTTCATACGGATCAGAAAAATGGCTGTTACTCAGGAAGAGGTAGCTTTCTTGAGTGCGGTAAATCCTGTTATAGCAATCCCCCACACACTCAAATGTATTAACACACAATAAACTTCGTTAATCATTCAAGTAATAGAGTTAAGACAAAACTCTGACAATATAGATATTACCTAATAATGTATTTAAATCCCAAAACATCTAATTTAATTGATTTATTTTTAATGCACACTATATATTTACTTTGAACCTTAGACCATATATACACAGACACGCCACGTCTCTTACTCAGTGAGACCAACATCTTTCTTAGGCTATGACGTCACGAACGGGCAAAAACTACCAGTTTGACATAAGATAAACAAAGAATAAATTAAAAAACAAGCGCACCAAACAAAACTCTGATTTTGACAGTAGGAGGACTCCGCGTGACGTCACCAGCGGGAAAAACTGTCAAAACATGTTGGTCTCAGGGTTGTATAAGGCAGATAAAGGGAATGGCGTGTAGGTATATACATGTATATATACATGGTCTAGTAGTAGTAAGGGGGCGGGGAGGCCAAGCCTAGCAACTAGACCACATTTGGGTCCTTTTTGCCAACCCCTGAACTCACACCCATCGAACTACGTCAGTCATTCCCTCAAATCTCCTCGTTTGGGTTACAAAGGAGAGAATGTCTTGCCACTTGAGTGTGACAAGCTCCTCCTCTCTGATGTCCCCCACACCTAATACATGAAAGCGAACCCTGCCATAACCTTCGCACACTCCCATAAAGTGGTGAGCCGTCTCCTCTCCCTCGCCGCACTTTGGGCAAGTAGGGTCTTCCTCGATTTTCAATAGTGCCAGATGTCTTTTGAGTTGGCAATGCCCAGTTAGGATTCCGACCATAATCCTTAAGTTGGGTCTACTCAGTCCCATTAGCCATCTGGTTTTCCTCTTGTTTAGGTCGGGTAGTAGCAACTTTGACTGTCTGCAGCCCTCTGTTCTCATCCATGCCGTCCTTGCTTCTTCCCAGATCCACGCATTGATGGATGACCTCGTCTGTCCTCTAGACCAATCGATGGCGGGTTCCGGTCCGCAGAAGGGCATGGAAGCTCCTATCTTCGCCATTTCGTCTGCCTTCTCGTTCCCAGGAATCCCAGTATGCCCTGGGACCCAAAGCAGTGTTACCTCTTTCCTCTCTGCGAGCAGTTCTAATGCCTCTTGGCACTCCTTAACTAGAGCAGACTCTGCGCTTGTGGTGCAAAGTGCTTGGAGTGCTGCCTGACTATCAGAGCATATAGCTACCTTTTTTAATGTTGCGTCCCTCACCTCAGGTTTTCTCGCTACCTCCAAGATGGCGTAGATCTCAGCTTGAAACACTGTGGTGAGTGAACCTAGGGGGAAACTCTCTTGGGTGCCGGACCTTTCCAAGTAAAGTCCCGCACCTGACATACCTTTCTCGTTCTTAGAGCCATCAGTATATGCCACTAGAGTTTCCTGGTCGAATGTAATTTCTCCTGATTCCCATCTGGCTCGTGATGGAACTTCTACCTTAAATTTCCTCTTTAGCACTAGCTGGTGTTCTATTTCTTTCATACGGACCCCTGTAAGTGGAATCTTGGATTCGGCAATCCTTTGTATCCCTAGGTGTCCTGTAGTGTATGAACCCCCTTGCCATTGACCATTGCCTCTAAGCCTCACAAAAGTTGCAATGGCCTCTCCTATAATCCATGTATGGAGTGGGGGGAGTCCCACCAGGGCCTCTAGAGCCGCTGTTGGTGCAGTCCTCATCGCACTTGTAATACTCCTACATGCTAACCTTTGAATTTTACTTAGCTTCTTAGACGTACTGGCCACTTCAGTTCTGGGCCACCAAATAACAGACCCATAGTGGACTCTGGGTCTAATGGCTGCAGTGTACAGCCATTTAAGGATCTTTGGGGACAGCCCCCATGCCCTTCCCACTGCTCGTCTAAGTTGCCAGAAAGTAATCGTGGCCTTTTCTACTACCTTATCTAAGTGTGGTTTCCAGGATAATTTGGAGTCAATAGTTACCCCAAGATCCTACACCTCTTTTGACAATATACATGGTCTAAGCTTTGAACACATTTAAAAAGTGTTCAGCAATTGGTTGTTTACATTTTGTTTTCGATTTTCAAACAAAAACAAATTTATAATTGAATCAGTATTTTGGAAATTAGATTTTTGTAAAAGGCTTGAGCATATGATCATATTCGAATTTTAATGCACTACATTTAACACATTTATTAAATGCATTACATTTTTTTCGGCTTATTATTTTTTTATCAAAATAGTCGGAACCGTTTACGACAAATACATTTTTTTCACGGTTTACCATTGATATGTTTTAGCGCTCGGGCAAAGAAAATTTCCACAACGCAAGAACAACATGACATCGGGGTATGATTTTTTTTTTTTATCTGAACATGTAGGCCAAAATTAAACAAAATCGGCCCTGTAGGTTAGGCTCAAAGCGTCTGCACAGACTACAGAGTAAGACTTTTAAAAACCACTTTTATGGACTCGGGGGACCTCAAAACAATAAATGGGGTAAAACGAAAGGGGTCCAACGAAATTCAGCCTATATGAGCATCTCAGCAATTATAAAAACTGCAGTTTTTGAAAATTTTACTCTTTTATTTTCCAGGAATCGGCCAATATGGAGGACGAATTAAGAAACATTTTATAGTAAGCATGAGAATTAATAAAACGTTTTAAAGGTCTTGAAGAGAGGAAATAGAAAGTGTAACCATTATTACAAAAAAAAATATTTTTTTTCGGCTTAAATATAGCCAGTTACAAATAATTTTAAAGCTCTTTTCAAGGAGATTATAAGAATAAGTAAGTCTCCCGCCCCAACAAAAAGTATTAAAAGGGCCCTGGAAAAAATGTAAGTTTGATTAAAAATTAAGTTAACTCTACCATACTCGTAACTTCTGACTGCTTCTCTTCCGTTTATAATTATATTCACTACCTTCAACTAAACTAATGAGGGGATTTACAGAACAGTTACGTCTCTCTTGACCACGGATTGCCTGTTGCCTATAATATATTCTTAGGTTCATATTTGAGTTTAGTTCTGACTGGCTTAGTGTTCCTTTGTCGCATAGTGTACCCTACTATGCGATTATTTAACAAGAACAATTGACCTTACTGCTCATCAGATGACAAAACAGAATAATGATAGATAACAATACGATACTGATTAGTATAGCTTGCTACTTGGAACCATTACCTGCAAAGATATATAATAATAATAATTATATATAACATCAAGTTTTTTTATATTTATGTATTATACATTTAGATATATTTATGTATTGATTTATTTATGTATTATTTCTGTTTGTTTGTTTTTGATATGATGGAAATATATATTATTATTATTATTATTATTATTATTATATGTCAACCAATAATAGTGATTCACTTTTCTCAAATATTCCTATTAACGAAGAAGTGATAAATAATCAAGTAATTTCTTATAATAATATAAATTCAAACACAATTACAGAAATGGCTACTACCCAAATTGATTATCAATTATTAAAATTGTACCTTGAAACAATTCCTAGGTATGATGGAAACCCTCATNACACACACACACATACATATACATATACACACATACATATATATATATATATATATATATGTATATATTATATATATAAGATACATATGTTTTGAGCAGTTAGCAGTGATTTTGTAATAGCATTGTGCAAAGAGACGAATCATAGGATTTGAGATAAAACTTATGGTACAGGGTGCATAGTAGTCCCTTATCAGTTAGTAGGTACTTTGTACAGTACTTAGAACTAAGCAGAATGAAGGACAAGTATTAAGGAAGATTTTGAATTGTAAGTTCATACTCTAGAGGATTCTCCGGTTGGAAAAGCGAGCGGAGGATTTCCACGGTCGTTGCATTGTCTCGCTACTTGTTCCGATAAAACCTTATATAAACCTTGTATTGTTTCCTCTGGGTCCGAAACCATTTCCCACTGTGAATCTAAAAGCACATTTCTTAGGAAATTCCTCGCTTTCCCTTCCGACTGGATAGTTTACCTCGAGAACAAGAGAAAGCTACTGATTAAATTTGAAACCGCTAGAGCGGCTTTTATTAGGTCGATTTATCTTCAAGTGGTTTGGTTTGTCCCCATCGGTTTCTGGTTCTCACTTGATTGGATCCTGATAACAGTTCTGTCTTATCAAAGTTTACTCATCAACTTGATCTTATAACCGCAATCCGACCAATGTCTCTTCGACGTGATCTTCATCGAGACCGAGACAGTCTACCAGAGGTGAATCTCTAATTAAAACTAGATAACTAAATAATAACTAATTTAACACCAAGTCTCTCAATACCACCAACTGGAATCACCATTATTATTACTCTCTTAATGATACTCTCTAATCCAAATTTAGAATATTTTCTTAGAATTAAAACCAAAGAGAAAAGAAGAAAGACTATACATATAAATATTGTCGACCGGGATCGACCCCGAGCCTCCTTATTACAAAAATAGATAGTAAAAAAGAAGTTGAATAAAAGTTAAAATAAAATAGAACAAAATAAAGTTGGCAAGTATAAATTTCAGTTACCTCCAAGGCATTAATGACAGACTACACACAAACACAGGAAATTACAAGGGTCCTTAGTTTTGCTTACAGTCTCTTAAAATGGCATCAGCCTGGTCTTAGTAAACATCAAAACTATTAATAATTACTTAATATAATTTTAATTATACATAATTTATTATGATCAATCGATAATTAAATTCGGATTTTTTTTTTCAAAATCAAAACAGTCAAAAAGAAGAAAATTTATAAACCAAACGATAAGCGAAGATCATCAGTAGTTTAGGATGTCGTATGTTATGTTCGAATTTTGTTAAATTTATATTAATTATTAATATTGTTATTAAATATATATCTGACACTATTGACACAAGATGTTCTTAAACATTGATGGGCAAAGAAAGGAAGGGTAACGTTTTAACTGCGAATCTAAACTAAAACCTTTTGAACTCGTGCACGGCGAGCTCTTACAGTTCTTTATTTTTCTTCGAAATGATTGAAAATCCATCATGTCTGTGGAATCTCTTCAATGGATTTTCATAATATAATAATTTTACGTTTCAATACTTCTCTTAATTAGAAGCAGATGGATATTGAAGTAAAATTATTTATTGAAGATAAGAATTAATCAGATTATTTAATAATTCCAATCTGTAATAAACGCATCACATCGAGTGTAATAAAAGTAAATCAATTTAGTGAGAGAGGTTAGAAGTTTATGGTTGAATATTGATAAATATTTATTGTTTAGATTTGACGGTTCAATTCTCTGTCAATATTTAGATGATTTGCTTACGATTAAATTTGTAGTGGTTAATGAATTTACACCTCACCAAACGCTTAAAATATTCTCTGACAAGTTACTGATCCAACTAACATTTCAGCAGAATTATCGTTGCCAGAGACGTCTAAGCCCAGTTGGATCAAGAAGAGATGAGTAGTGGAACGTTGTTTAACTCGCCGAATGGCAGCTGCGTTTTCATCTGGATGGAAGGGGGGGAATTGATCCCGGTAGATGACAAGATGGAAAGTGAAGAGTCGTTGGCTTACCGGTTTAATCTATCAAAACCCTTCGATTCCATTTTCCACCATAAAACCATCGTAGCAAACTGTATTTCCCCAATTCAAAAGGAAAATAATTTTCTAGTTTCCTATTCACTCCACCTTTAAATCTATCTCACATTGAAACTAAAAACATCTATAAAATAGGATCTCATGCAAACAAATTAAATTAAATATAAAAGCCATATTTTGATAAAGAAACTACCTTCATGAAGAAATATGATTAAATCCCAGAAAATGTTTTATTGACTTTGGACTCAAAACGTTTAGAAAAACCATGAATTCATGGTGTTTTCAATCCATATTGAGTTTTCATCTTCCTTAAAATCATAGCTAAACAACAACTAGGGGAAACCAGAACTCTTTGGTTACAACTCTCTTGATGCGAAAAAAATGATTGGCAATACCATCGGCAACTGCACTTATTAGGTTGCGTTGCACTTTTTTTCAAATTCTCAAAAGTAGATAATCTAATCCCAAAAATTACGGTAGAAGTAGGTATGTCAAACTTAGTCAATATATCCCACGTGTGCAGTATCGGTTGGCAAAGGGGTTGGCACAAGCACATGCTGACAAAGAAAAAAGCAATTAACCCGAAACTATGGATACGGGCTAAGTTAGCACACTCCACACGCCTATGCCTATCTCAACTAGCCCTGTGCTTATTATGGCAACAAGTCCCAACAGGTGTCTACGAAAAGAAGACTCAATTTTTGCACACAACACATAGTGATGAAACAGTAACTTGTATACAATACTTACTAGTCCCAGCTACTGAGTTTGAATTAGAATATATACTCAACATTTAAAATAATATTTTCGGCCAAATGATCAAATTATATGGCGAAAAAAAAAAAAAAACTTAAAACATGAAACAAGTTGTTTCTCGCGTTTTTTCCCCGACTGTGAATGCGATGACACTAAAACTTTAATACCTTATGTAACTAATACTTTATGTAAATCGTATAGACAAGCTGATTGCGCCAGCGGTAACTGATTTTAATAGATCTTCAAATTTGTTCCTATGATTTATCGTACATCCATCGGTTCTACCTTAAATAGAGCTAATTTTATTTTTTTACAAGAAATTTGACTTTGAGTGCTTATGGCGTCCACAATTGTTGACCAATTTAATTTTTGATTGGGGTGCCTAACCTCACACTAATGCTCTTTAAAACGAGTATTTATTATTTTATTAATTTTTTCTAGAACTAGAGTTATTATATATTTACTGGTGCAACCACCGTATTGAGAGAAGAGGGTAGTAATTAAATAATGCACCATCGTGATTGATGATTGTTCAATGACTTCCCAGTTTAATTGGTGTTGTCTACATTTATTTCCTTATTTATTATGCCCTTTTTTAGCATTGTTAGTTATTACTATATTACTTACTTTCTATTGGCTATTTTTTAAATATATAGTTAGACTCCAAACAACGATTTGGAGAATATTATATTCTTAGTAGTGGAATTAATGATGTGTAATATAGTTCTGATTTTATTCCTAGAAGGCCTACATGATTATAGGAAACATAGCCAGTAATACCTAGCATGAGACCCGTGCGGAGCGCGGGGTAAAAGCTCTTAGTATTGTAATAATTTTTTATGAGGGATACTTTTTTAATCTTCATTAAAGCAAAGCAAATAACATTATAATAGATTTTACTAACAGCGATTAACTCAAAATGAGGGCCCAATTATTGTTAAAAGCGCCAGACGCCAAGAAGCTTGCGTATTAACTTTACAACGCTCTAAGCATATAAATTAGTAGATGAAGTGAAGGGGGGGGGGGTGGAAAAGTTGATGCGTAAAGGCAGCTGTACCGCCCACCATTAAACTCGACTGTTGGCGCACTAGAACCCCACCCAAAGGCTTCATATTCAAATACCTGTGTAGAGGGAATTACTCCATTATTCTCTTGGCACCCGAAGAGGAAAACTTGATATTAACATGTTCTTTGTATTTAATTAATGTCTGAGTTGAAGACGACACAGTTTTAGTTCGAGGTGACGTGAAAATGTCCTCGAAATCCTACTTCACGTCACAGAACTTTGTCACAATGACTTCTTACTTTTAACGTATTATCAAAACATCAACCTTACTCTTTCTTCCTTCAAAATCTTTATTTGAAAGAATCAATGTCGTCAAAACTCTATACAGCTGAAAACATTGACCTACTTAAAGAACTTAGTAAATTGCATTTTCCAAACGTATTTGGAAACAAGTTTGAGGTATTTGAGCAATTTCAAAAATTTTATCCTTATCATGATCGTTTTTCCGGTTTTCCTGCAGATTCCTCCATGGTAATCCCATTTTGGATCACCCTAAGCCATCAAGTATATCCTATGGATATCCAGCTGAGGTCACTATAATAGGGCTCGCTAAATAAACTTAACTTCGACCCATTGCAAAACATGTCTATCTGGTTGATGCAAAACTATTCTATCTGATTCGGAAAGTAAGAATTTAAAAGATGTAATCAGAAGTGGAATTATTACATTTGATAAAAGTGGTGTCCAAGAGGAAGCTTTAAAACAATCAGGATTATTCAAAAGTTTTTACAGAAGAACATCAACCTTATTGTAACGGACTATTAGGGGCTAAAGGTTGTCTGTTATAATGAAAATTAGGATGACAACAAATAATTATTTTAACTAATAATGCAAAGCTGTGTACATCAATTATAGTACAGTGGTTAGCTAGAAAAATTGTTTATAATACATCAAATAGAGATGTGTACGTAGTTCCTAGTACGAATAGAATACATCATTCTTTAGAACAAGAAGGTCCTGTTTTATGTTGATAGCAAAATTTTACCACCCAGGCATAATCCAATTGATAATAATCTAATTGTAATTGAGGTATGGGCGAAAATTTGCATAAAATATAAAAAAAGCCCAAGAAGAAGAAGAATGATAGGTGATTTAATTATTTAGTTATGTTTCAATATATAAAAGATCCAGTCTAAAATATAGTTTCAAACAGTTTTTTCTTGTATAAATTTATTTCTAATAATAGGAAATACTCATTGGTTAGTTGTACCATATCACATAAATTAGATTTATAGTACGTATAAATATAAACCAGGGATCTCAATAGGTGTCAACGTATCAATAGGTACCTACCTATATGTAAATATGTATCATAACTGTAACTTAATTAAGAGTTGTTACTAGTGTTCGTTATTTCAAATATTTACATTTTGAACATCCAGAATAAGTCCTAAAACTAACCCTAGATAGGATAAAGACGTTACCTGGGAGTTAAAAAAAGTAGGCATTGGGTCAGCCTATAATCTACACCTTTACATACAGTTAGAGAGGTTGATTGTAGATACACTTTGTGTATCTACAATCTACAAAGCTTTATGTAGATAATATATGTAAACTTTTTACCATCTATGGAATGGGAGAGAAGAATAGATGCCTGGTCCAATAAATATCTTATGGACAAAGCCGTACAACTTGGGAGAATGGTCTGAGTTATGCTGTAGATTTAAGTAGATTATTTATGTTAAGTAGATTAGTCTGGGTTGCAATGTTGATAGAAGTAGATTAGTTATATTCATTAAATTAGTCTGGGATATGTTGTTAATCGAAGTAGATTATTTATAATAAGTTGATTAGTCTGAGTTATAGTATAGATTGAATTAGATTACTAAATGTCTGTGAGTCGATTAGTACGGCCAGAGTTCGATAGTAGTTATAGGATGACACAGAGGGACTTAAGACAGATGCCAGTTCTCTGTCAGTATCTAGGAAATATCAATCAACTAAAACAAGGCTTAGTTGTATCTATACTGGAAGCAGTTCAAATTGCTTTATCGATTTCATAGTGAAGATAGAAGACAGTTTAGAATTAATATTAGGTTGGTGAGCTGTAGGAGAGAACTTCACGTCCAGCGCCCAACCTTTTCATGTTTAATGAACGCCCCTCTCTCTCTTAGCCCAATCATGTTTGATCGTCAAGGAAATGGGTTTTCCGTTTTCTCTGGGTTTTCAAGTCGATCAGTCGCTCCAGGTTGTCGTGATGAGGGAACGGTTGCCGAAGTCCCTCTCTAGAGAGAAGTAAAGTTCTTAATTACCTCTCTAGTACTCTCTGATGGAAATGAAGCCCTTCCAGTGTTAAGCACATTACACTGACTTTCAACAGTGTTCTCTTCTCCTTCGTCATCTTAAGTTCTTCCAACTTTACTAAGTCCTTTAGTGAACGGTCTCTATCAATTCTCTGTCGAAATTACCTTAACTAAATCCGAGGAAATAAAAAAGTTCATAATACTGCCTGAAAGAGTTTAAGATCAATTGATGATCTACATGTGGAGAATCCAGTGAAGGACACTTCTTCACTTAACACAAAATTCTTTTCACTCGAAATAATATTTTGGTCCCCTCACTTTCGTGTTTAACATTTTTCACTGTAATATTATATAGTATGCAATACATGGCCATATACATTTAATTTATGCGTAGTTAAAACCATGTTCATGGGGATGGATCTTTCCCAATAAAAAGAGCCTGGCGCTCATTAAGCTAATAATTTCAGTTTAATTCACCGAGCGTAGCGAGGTCTGCGTTTTAACTCGACCGTTTGGCATTTCGTCTGTGTGTCTGTCTGTTTCTTAATTTTTGTAAATCGACTATCTTTGCAAGGGAGGCCGCAGGCCGACCGAGCTGTTGTGTGGGGCGGGGGTACATCTTGATTATCCGTCGAATGGGGGAAGGGAGGTAAAAATTTACTTTGTTTTAAGGCGCTGCCACGGCAAAAAAAACAAAAAAAAAATAACTATACCCCGCCTCTTGATTTTCGGAAAAATTTCGAGTTGGTAATGTCAAAATCGGTTAGGTCCCTTAAAAATCGCTTGACCAAACATTGGGTAAGATCAGTTTTAAACCACTCCTTAAGGGTGAAAATCGGCCCTAAAGGGCGAAATAGGGTGTTTTTTGTACTGATATGTGTGTTTGTCGTAGAGACATGCAATTTTCTGGAAATTGTTCAGGTTATAGTCAATTTTAAGAAAAAATTCTATATGCCGGAAAATTTTCCGGGAAATGGGTTGAGTTTCAACGGGAAATCGTCTACGGTCAAAGGGCAGTTTTTAAACACATTTTTTCGTATAACTTTTGAAATAATTGAAAAAAAAAAATTGTTCAAGGCTTTTGTAGATCTCGCAGAGGTCCATAGCCGGTAACGAGAACTTTTTTTTCATCCCCGCTTAGAGGCGACATCGGGAAATTTTGTGTTCGCCGATTAGAAAACCGGATATATTTGGTACGGGGTTTCGTATATCGTTGGAAAGCCCTTGGGAAGAGTACAAAAGTTATGCAAAAATATTTATAAATTTTTCACGTTTCAGGTCCCTTAAAGCGAAAAAACACTTTTTACTACTTTTTTCAAACTTTTTCTACATGTGTTAGATATAGGATATTTTTCTACATGGTTCAGGTATCTCCTCCTAGGGTATTTATACGACACTATTGGGCTTTTGAGGCATAAAAGCCTATGTAATGCTGCTCCTGGCGTTTTGCTTTTAAACTCAATAGTACATTTACTTTTTGAGATATGGTACTTTTACAGAGGTATCGTTAGAAAGGCCTTTTAAAATGAACCAAATGTGTGCAAAAATATTTTCGAAAAAATGTACTTGGGTGGTACTTTAGTACTTTAGTACCCTTTTGTACTTTTGAGTGTCGTGTAGGGGGTAGGTTACCCCACTGTGGGGCTAATAGCGTCGAGGTATTTATCGACTCGAAACTTTCCTTCAGTCAAAATTTGCGCCAAATAACATTTGACCGCACTGTACCCTCTTCGTACCTGTACCTTTGCGGGTTCAGGTACAGAGGTACTTTTAGTACCACGGTTGTTGTAGGGCGTATTGTAAAAATAAAAAATAAAAAAAAATTGCAGCTTCTGCTCAAAAGTGTTAGATTTTATTGTCTTTGTACCTATTTCATTAAAATTGATTTTTTTATTTCCACTTATTTTTGTACTTATTCTACCGGTTTGGAAAATTCGGTCGAAAAACGCAACTTTATAGTCTTTGTACTGTACCGTTTCGCATTTCATAGGATCGGGCTGAAACTCATAAGTTATTTAGTACTTTATAGTAGTAAAGTGACCGTGATAAGAAAATCTTAAATTTATTACAATACTGGGTACATGAGGGGTACACAGTTGTGTACTTCTGTTTAAGAAAAGGTAAAAATAGTTGTTGGCTGGCCATGTTTGGTATAGTTGGAAAGCCCTTAAAGAGTACTTTAAAAGGTACAAATGTTACGTGTTACATTTCAGACACTTTTGAACGATAAATAGATTTATGAACCTAAGCTCAAAACCCGACTTGTTATTTTAACGACCGAGGTCTACAGTTCACAGAACTACTAGTAATTTCGATTCATTTTTTTAAGTACAACCCAACCCTAACTACCAAATTAGTTGGGCATAATAGTTATTTGTGCAACTAGTGCGGAAAGTGGCACTTTGCTGCACTCGAGAGAAATATTTACGCCTGAGCCGAAGGCGAGGGCGGAAAGGTTTTCGAGTGCAGCAAAGACACTTTAAGCTCGAGTTGCACATTACATTTTTCCTACAATTACAATTAGTTTTTAATCTGTAAATAAATTGAAAATAATAGAGTGTTTGTTAACATGTATAAAACGTTTTACAATATCAAGTAAACCAGCTGTTCTGTTTATAGACAGTGTTGCCTTTTTTTGCCGGATTATTTTTATTTACCGGATCTTATTTCTCATCATAACCCTTACTCATCACATTTCATTCTTTATTTTAGATTTTTTATCTTAATTTTTCATACTTCAACATTTTTATATTTGATATATATTGTTTAAATCGTGAAGTTAGTCAAAAAATAACCATTAGTTGTCATAGTTATTATAATTATAATTTAGATTATTAAATCTTTGTTTAGATTTAAGTTCTTTATGTTCGTAAGTTGGAACACTGGAGTGTGGTAAAGTAAAATGAGTGCGGTAAAGTAAAACGAGTGCGGTAAAGTAGTAAGTGCAGGAATCTGCTGTTTTGCGTACTATTTTGAGTGCGATAACAACCACTTTATCGGTCAACTGTAGGAAAATTAAATTAATGTGCTTGACACAGCATGACACTCCATTAAGCAGTGAAGCTGCTAGGAGGATGACAAGCGAAGTGAGTAGGAGGTAGAGCACTATAATAGTATTTAAAACAAGAAAATAATATGTATATAGTTTTTCTCTGTTAAGTAGCGTGATAAGGTGATCGTGCAAACGAGCGGAGTTAAGTACGTTATCGTGGCAGCTCTCACCTGATAATTAACGTCTGACCCAAACACCGGTTTCGAGTTGAAAAAGTAAAAAAAAAAATCAGGGCATTGATTTGAAATGAGCTGAGACCTGGAGTTTAGAAAGGATTCCGTGCCTCTTACTCTAACGACACCTGCACCTTATGATTGAACAGGTCAGCAATTTGTAAATGAACCGAATTAAACATAGATTTACTGAGAAATACTGTGGCATTTTTATTTCTGCTATTAATTTGATTCATAGCACAGATTTTAATTTGACTGACCTAGTCTACTACTGCTTTATAATTAGAGGTAATTGAAAATCATATTTACCATCCATAGTAATTCAGTGCCATTGTTGACCTAATAGTGTACATAAATTCTATATATATCTAAATATAGCAGCTGGATTCCTGAAAAAATGGTCGATTTTAAAACCTTATAATTTAGAGACAGATCTAAACTTTGATTAGTAGCACGTGTCGATGCGTAAAACAAGCATTTAGTGCCCAAAGTGCAAACGGATGCGCCAAGTGATTGGAGTAGATAACTATCAAGGGAATAGAGTGGTTAAGTGTAAGTCAATTCATTAAGATGATCTCCATCCATGCTCTAATTCCTAAAGGATTTTGATGTAGAGAACTAGAGTTAGTCTGATTCGATTTTCTATACAATATTTTCTTCAAAGGTGTTTTATTAAAGAAGCGTATTATTTGAGAATTTTAAGGATAAACGTCCAAAAAAAGGTGGGGTTTTTTGAGAATATCTCGTAAACAAAGCCTTTCTGGATCCATTTTTACAGGAACGTTTTGTTCAGCGTCAAATTTTCTATGAGAACTCTATAAGTGATGTGGTTTTCAGGCACAATATTTTTGCGATAGTTCACAAATTGGTTGAGATCCTTTTCCGAATAATTTCACGCCTGGTAAAATTCAATCCGACATAATTCAAAAGTAGTCTATAGATCTTAATCTTTAATTATACCATTCAAAAGCAGAAGTTTTTTCCTAAATCACCACATTTCTAACATCCCTCAATTGGGAGTAAAGAGCTCTAAAATTTCATGGTCAAATTTTAAAAATCAAAATTTTTAAAGGTAACAGGAGTTTTTGAATTTGGCTGTATAAAAAATGTTAAAAATAATAATTTCAATGTTCTGTTACATTCGGTTACCTCGGAAGCAAAAGAAACAAATACAACTTAAAAATGCCCAAATGCTTTGAGTTCATCTGAGAACAACACACATTTCTAACCAGACGTAAATTTCAAAAGAATTAATAAACAAATTTATTATTTACCAGTGTAGTTAAATGTTGAAATGTAAATTTGAGAGACATAAAACAACCGCTCTGATTATTTTGTTTCTCCTGCATCATTGTATCTTCAGTAATTGATTTTGTAAACAAGGAATCAAATTAACATTCGGTCCTTTAGGAAGAGAGGATTCAGTCAGCTCTTCAACAATATGAAATAGAATCGAGTTGGAGGGAGTTGCCCTTCGGAAGCGTTGGAAATTGGACAATTTGTACGTTTAGAAATTTCAATAATTTGATGGAATTTCAAACCCGGGATTAGCTGAGGTTAATTTGGAGGAAATTAGAAGTAATTGTGAATTGGAATAAAGTGAATATTGGAATAGCTGTCATTTTCATAATTACACTGTTTGTGTTAAATGATTCACTATATAACTTGAATAATTACACTATTCTACTTCTAACCTCAATATTCAACTTGAACAATTACACTGTCTGACCTCACTATTTCATTACAACCTGGAAAAAAAAATCGATACCTGATATCTCAGGTAAGCTTTCACATAACATTTGTTTTGTGTTTGATTCCGAAAAACACATCTCTTCTCTTGTGTATCTACCCTAAAACATTTTTTTTTCTTTAATGAATGAATTTATGGATGAATGCCTAAAATTCCGTATTATCGAAATTTCCAAGAGGTCCACAATCTTCGTTAGATAATATGAATTAATTTATTTCTACTCAAGCCAACTAATAGCCATGCTACTAATTGCTCTTTATTACACCAATTTTATTACATTTCACTTGTTTCGTAGCTACTAATGTTGTAATAAATGTTTAACTCACTCTTTGACTACGCTGAAAAGTGCAATATATTAAAAACGCACGTAAATCTACATAAAAATAGTTATAAAAAAAGTATTAGTTATTTGTAATAAAAACAACTACAAGTGTGTTAAAATTCTCAAAGTGTGTATAGAAAAAAGAACATTTTTCCATCTATTATTTTTAGATATTTTATTAGCTCTTTCTCCGTTTTGTCTTTTCAATCTTTAGAGTAGGCTTTGACTTTATTTTATCTAATTGCGGTTGGCAATTACAATTTATACTATTATCTCTATCTTATATAACATTATTGACCGAGCGAAGAGAGGTCTATGTTCGCCGGTCTTGCCCAGGTACTAGACCGTTTTGCATTTCGTTTGAAAATGTTTGTTACGCGCTTACGACCAAACGCTTTGTTAGATTTTCTTTAAATTTGGCATGGATGTTCTTTAAAATCATAAAAAATAACGTATGAGTTTTATATTTAATGAATTTAATTTTTACACTTTTTATAAACAAAAATAAAAAATATTTTTTGTATATCTTGAAATTTGGCATGAATATTCCTCCATGTCTAGAAAATAAATATATATAGTTGTTTTACTTCCATGAAAATGGAAGTATGGTGATACCCTCCAAAACGTGATTCCGAGATCTCTATGAAGGAAGAGTCTTAAGAACCCGGGGATATACATTGAAATCCGTTTCATATACATGTATGTCTGTGCGTACGTATGTACGTATGTATGTACGTTCGTACGTTCGTTCGGAACTTTAAACCTCTTTAACATCGCTTCAAGACATCGTATTGAGATGCGGTTTGCGGCATTTTTTAGAACTCGTGACGGCAAAACTGACTGGCGCAAATTACATCATCGTAGCTTACGAGGTTTCGGAGCTACAGTCGCTTAAGCACGAAATCGGTCTGTCGACGATAACTTCAGTAGGCTTTATTTGATTTCAATTTCCTTTGGGGTATATATGTGTCC
>KZ653404.1:20919-37711 GCA_001010745.2 Gerris buenoi
TATAGGTCCAGAGTTGGGTGGGCATCGTCGGGCCCCTGATGAGTCGGTAGCGACGAAACGATGCAGGACATGGCGTTTTGCCGAGCCAACATCTTTGTGACGTTTGTCTGGTGTTGGAACAGTTCCTATGTGTCACGCTTGCGTGGCACATCCCTAGGTGTCTCTCAGTAACACAAATTGTAAACCATATTGCAGTGAGCAAAATCACGGTATTACATTGCAGACATATATATATATATAACGTTTTGAAAGACCTATTTTTTCGATATCAGGGGGCCTTGAAACGTATTTTGGCCACAGTCCCGGGTCCAACTCCCGCCATGAGGGTGGCTCCATTAGCGAATTTTTTCCAATGGAAATTCGCTAAAAAAAAAAATGACTTCTCAGTTCTTCTTTTACTTCCATACCCTACTTATTATTTTATGAAACCGGACACATTGTATAATAAAGCATGTACATTTAATCTAATTTTTTTTAAATAAAATTTTTACGAATACTTTATTGTGTACTTCTTATTTTGTGTGCACTGTGAGGTCTTTCCTGCGACCTTATGTAGAGGGTTAAAGAAAACTTGTTTTCAAACGTGCTGAATAGGAAATTAAACAAACTCGTTTATGAAACTCTGGGAGGGAGCATTTTGAATGAAGAGGACCTTCTCGAGAATCAACTCGAGAAGAAGGGCATCTTAAACTACATCTCTGGAGATCAGAAACTATTATCTAGCCTAGAAGTTAGTAAAGTTAACACATGGTTTAGTAATAAGGGCCCACCTGTAAGTCTGACTGTTTGGCTTAGAATCTGTATTTTATAGCTACTAATAAATATATTAAACGTGAGAGAAAAAAAATTAAAAATGCAGCTATAGAATTTACATTTTATAAAAGAGAATAACATTGTGTGTAAATGAATATTTTTCGGAAAAATGTATGTGAATTTTAAGTAAAGCATGACCACTTGGAATACTTAACTAAGATAGATATACAATTTGGATTTGAAATTTATGTTTATGATCAGCTTTACAACAAGTAATTAATTATTATTTAGACCTTATTAGAAAAAAACTATCAATAAAATTTTGAAGTACACTACCCTTATTAAATGGTATCTATCTTTTCTAAAAGTTATTTACAAAAGTGGCTCAGAATTTCAAAAAATATGTGAACATGAAATATTGTTTTATTTAATGAAAATTAATATATTGCATAAAAATCAAGTATTTGTACCAATTTTATTTAGTTTGTTTTCTAAAAATAAACAATGAGGTAACAACAACAAATAGTTTAAACTTCATTTTTAATAATGCAAACAAATTTACGCCGAAAGCCTGTTATTAGCATAATGAGCAAAAGTAAAGAATACCAGACGCACACCTCATTAATAGCCAACATTCGTTTGAAATATTCGCCATTATTATCACCTAATGTTCTCTAGTAAGTTCAAAATCCGTGTAAAAAAAAAAATATAAATAGAGTTAAAAATTGTGCAAAAATTGATGGCAATACGATTGTGATTAAAGGCTTATTATTTTATTTGAAACTGATTTATTTTATTTTCGTAAAATATTTAATATTTAAATGTTTTTAGGGTTTCGAGGTCATCCTAGAAACCCTTATGATTTTGGTAGTTCGTCCGTCCGTCCGTACTATAGCTGGGTATTTGAAATTTGGTATACAAGTTAAACATGTTTGCCCAAAAACAGTAAAAAAACATTGAGTACTTAAACAATAAAAATTTAATCGATCAGCTAGCAATTGCCAACTGATCGCAAAAAAACATTTTACATATTTTATATTCATGGTAATTTTTGAGTGGGGTATCATCATGATCACAAGTATGCATTACATTGCCAAAATGGCGGCCATTTTACCCTTGAAATAATTTATACTATTTACCGTTCTGCACAGCAGACATCTCTTGTTTTTATTTGTTATTGAAAGAATCGGTAAAATATACGGTGATTGGCTAAAAGTTTTATTTAAAGCAGTTTTATTGAATATATCGAGAAGAAATATTCATAACTAAATTAAATATTTATATAAAGCCCTCTATACATAGTAGAAAGTTGTTCAATAACCTATTTCAATGATTACTCACCATCAACTTGTGTTTGGGTAACTACTGTTTATAAAAATGTAAATACACATATCTGCCTTTTTAGACTTAGTCTTTCATTAATGCACTTTTCAAATTAATATTTTATATATATAAGTTAGATATTTCATATTAAAATCGTTAAAATACGAAGTGTGTAAACAGTTCGAAGTAAAGGGTGATGAGTCGAGGAGAAGGAGTTTTTATCTAGAATATTATGACCCTGGTATAAGGGGCTGGTTACTTTGAAAGGGTCTTTCGGTATTTAGGTTCCGAGATTTAGGGCGAGTTTAGGGTTCCACGCAGATAGGAATGAAACCCCTCCCCTTTGCCGAGGATCCACCTTACCCTAACAACATGATTTTATAGCTACTGTTATTCCACAGCTCAGGATCATTTTGTTCCGTTCACAATCAATACGCTGTTAATTCCATTGATAACATTACTTTTTTATATCGTTTTATTTTCTCTCTAATGTAATCTTATCAGGCAAAATTACTGTTGAAAATCTTCAAAAGTAAAGTTAAAGCATAAATTACTACTAAAGAGTTTTCACTCACAGATTAGCATAGAAGTTCAGGAATCGTGGACTTAGAATAGCAATTGCTTCCCAGAATAGAAGCTAGTGTAGATACCATCTAATGGATGATTCCAGTCATTAGTAATATCACAGAGATACGCAAAACATTCAAGAATATTAGAAATACCAGGATTGTGATCAACCTGCGTGACCGAAACAGTAATGAGTAATTCTTCTCCTGAGTTATAAATTTTAAGATAGTAAACGAGCAAAAGAAAAAAATTCTTGAAATACTGCAACAAATTAGAGTATAATTAAAAAGAATTTGTTCGTTTAATTACTTAGGAAGTACATTTGAAGCACACTAATACATCACTACAGCTAAATTATTAACTGAATATCGGTTAAATCTAACAATTTCTAGCTTAGAGATGAGTGGTGCGAATTTGCCCGAGACCACTGTTCAGATTAGACTCCAGCGCACACACATGAGAAGAAATGAGTAGAGAGGAGAAAAATGAGCCTGAAATCGAGGAAGGGTCTACAAAAGAGCAAATCCCTAAACAAATTATCTCGCAAAAACCAAATCTAAACCGTGCTATCAATGTGCCCCTCTGTAAGGGACGGTGGGAAGACTAATGGGCCCATGATCGAGGATTTGAGGTTTTTTTCTCTTCCTTTCGAGCGTCATGGGCGCACTGACCCCGGTTTTAAATAATAAAAGTAATAAATAAAATTCTTGCCTTTAATGTCCAAACAAATAAATGAGAGTTCCTTTGCATACCTGAAACAATAAAAAATTTATAGACATTGAAAATATATTATGTTACTAGATTTGTTAGAGATCTTGTTACTAAATATTATGTTACTAGGCTGTGAAGTGAGTTTTATCTTTACCTCGGCAATTTTTAAAGTTAAAGTTTTAAAGTTACGTTGTTTAAAGTTTTAGGCCCGCTAGGGGCGGATTATCGACGTTTGTTTTTGTGACGGTTTTTTTTCGGATTCACTCCCGGGCTCCAGACGCCGTAGCATGCCACAAGGAACTCCTTTCCAAAAATATTTATAAAAGTTATTTGTCTCATTGAATAGATGAAGTTAGAAATTTTTTCCGTCCTAAAATTCCAATTTTACATATGAAGTTCACATTTATGCTAGCATTGCGAGAACGCTTGGGCGATGAAATAAGGGGCTGTTTACTTTGAAAGGGTCTTTCGGTATTTAGGTTCCGAGATTTAGGGCGAGTTTAGGGTTCCCAGATAGGAATGAAACCCCTTCCCTTTGCCGAGGATCCACCTTACCCTAACAACTTGATTTTATAGCTACTGTTATTCTACAGCTCAGGATCATTTTGTTCCGTTCACAATCAATACGCTGCTAATTCCATTGATAACATAACTTTTTTGTATCGTTTTATTTTCTCTCTAATGTAATCTTATCAGGCAAAATTACTGTTACAAAATCTTCTAAAGTAAAGTTAAAGCATAAATTACTACTAAAGAGTTTTCACTCACAGATTAGCATAGAAGTTCAGGAATCATGGACTTAGAATAGCAAGATCTATTTTTACATATCTTTGATCTAGACTGCTTCATCGGCCCATAACCTCTCGAGAGAAACAGTTTAGTCTATACAAAAGCATATTGTTATAAAATACTACTATTATTCTAGGAAAGAATGAAAATAATATGTTGAAGTTAACATAAACCAAGATGGATAGTAAAAAATGACCGGTTAGTCAAAACCAATTAACAAAAATATCTATCTGTCTTCTGTCGTCTGTAGTCGATGCACAACCAAGGAGCCAAAAATAAGGAAAAATAAGAAAAATTCCTCTTGGATACTCTATTTTGGAACACAATATAAATAGAAGAAAAAAATAATAAAATTACAGTGTTCAAATTTTATTTCATAAAAATATAATATAGGATATTTTAGAAGGGAAACCTATTGAATAGATAAAAATATTTTTAATTTGGTCGATTGCACAAATAACACTATTTACCGTTCTGCACAGCAGACATCTGTTGTTTTTATATCTTATTGAAAGAATCGGTAAAATATACGGTGATTGGCTAAAAGTTTTATTTAAAGCAGTTTTATTGAATATATTGAGACGAAATATTCATAACTAAATTAAATATTTATATAAAGCCCTTTATGTATAGTAGAAAGTTGTTCAATAACCTATTTTAATGTTTACTCACGATCAACTTGTGTTTGGGTAACTACAGTTTTTAAAAATGTAAATACACATATCTGCCTTTTTAGACAGTCTTTCATTAATGCACGTTTCAAATTAATATTTTATATATAAGTTATATATATCATATTGAAATCGTTAAAATACGAAGTGTGTAAACAGAATTCGAAGTAATGGGTGATGAGTCGAGGAGAAGAAGGAGTTTTTATCAAGAATATTATGACCCTGAGATAAGGGGCTGTTTACTTTGAAAGGGTCTTTCGGTATTTAGGTTCCGAGATTTAGGGCGAGTTTAGGGTTCCCAGATAGGAATGAAACCCCTTCCCTTTGCCGAGGATCCACCTTACCCTAACAACTTGATTTTATAGCTACTGTTATTCTACAGCTCAGGATCATTTTGTTCCGTTCACAATCAATACGCTGCTAATTCCATTGATAACATAACTTTTTTGTATCGTTTTATTTTCTCTCTAATGTAATCTTATCAGGCAAAATTACTGTTACAAAATCTTCTAAAGTAAAGTTAAAGCATAAATTACTACTAAAGAGTTTTCACTCACAGATTAGCATAGAAGTTCAGGAATCATGGACTTAGAATAGCAATTGCTTCCCAGAATAGAAGCTAGTGTAGATAACATCTAATGGATGATCCCAGTCATTAGTAATATCACAGAGATACGCAAAACATTCAAGAATATTAGAAATACCAGGATTGTGATCAACTTGCGTGACCGAAACAGTAATGAGTAATTCTTCTCGTGAGTTATAAATTTTAAGATTGTAAACGAGCAAAAGAAAAAAAAAATCTTGGAATACTGCAACGAATTAGAGTATAATTAAAAAGGAGTTTCTTCGTTTAATTACTTAGGAAGTAAATTTTAAACACACTAATACATCACTAAAGATAAATTATTAACTGAATATCGGTTAAAGCAAACGATTTCTAGCTTAGAGATGAGTGGTGCAAATTTGCCTGAAACATCTGTTCTGAACACATGAGAAGAAATGAGGACAGAGGAGAAAAATAAGCCTGAAATCGAGGGAGGGTTGTTAAGGGTTTTTCTCTTCCTTTCGAGCGCCATAAGCGATGAAACCGAATCTGAACCATGCTATGTGCCCCTCTATAAGGGATGGTGGGAGAAAAAAAATGTGCCCAAGATCGAGAGGGGTAGTTAAGGTTTTTCTCCTCCCTTCAAGCGTAAAAATTTTAAATAATAAAAGTAATAAATAAAATTTTGCCTTTAATGTCCAAACAANACTTTTGAGTAATTTATTATAATGCCGTGAAACAAATACCTACACATGCAATGTTTTAGTCCAAACGTAATAAATCTACTCCAGAGTTCAGCTATATGCGTTTCTATGATAATAATTGCTTAAATTTTGGGGCGTAACCTTTTTCTCACTAAATATTTGACGAATAAATAAATAATAAGTCCCTTAAAACCCTTTTTTGACAAAGAATAAATATGATTTTTTTTGTGGATTTGCTAAAAATAAAATAGAAAGGGGGACGAAAACGCAATTTTCAAGGGTAAATAGTTGGTACAAAAACGGAGCCAAATATTAATTTTTCTCAGGGCTCTCTCCTTTGTCATTTACCATTGTAACTATCTCTTAAACATTAACCCCTAGTTTTTAAAGGATGATTTTCTGTGGCCAGTCCCTATTAGTTCTCTCATTTGGTTAACACATAAAACATAACTACAAAATTTCAAATTTTTGTGTTACTTTAGGAGATCAGTTGCGTTACACACAAGCAGACATCTATTGGATTTTATAAGGGTCCTCGTCTTTGCCTACAGACCCTAAAAAGAGAAGAGTTTATTATAGAGTTACATTTAAATCAAGATTTCTTGTTCTTTTGAATTACTAGAGTACAAATAAGTTCTAGGAGATGTAAAAGAGTTGAACAATTAATATTATCACCAATACAACAATTGAAAACACGTGTTCAGGCCACTAAACAAGTATTATTCTGCTCTAATATAAAGATTTATTTAGATAGGCAAACCAGCGTGGCATGATCGCGCACCTGGGTAAGCGGAACCCCAACGCTTCATCTTGTATCACCTGGTTCTGACATTTATTGCCCCATGAAGTTGGGGCTATATCGTTAAGGTCTTCGTTTAGAACCACCTAATACTGGCAAACCTGACAAAACTGTTATTTTAAACCAACGAACACGCTAAAATGAAGACAGAAGAACACGCTACAAGAGTTTCACAGACGCTACCAGTGGAAGTCCATAATCAACAATTATTATTACACGATCTTTAATCACAACAATGAATTTATTTATTCGGATAATCAAGTCATCATTACAGAATAATTTTGTATATGACATGATTTGCATCATCATTACCATGCAGTGTCAGTGAGAGACATTACGAGACTCCATGCACACTTCACACTCATCAGGAAAACACAGAACCATCTTACGATACTACATCACATCACACTATATCCATCATCACTAGAGTTAGAAATTATTATTATTTATTATACATATAGCACATTTATTTAAGCTGATTTTTATTTTATCACAAGTAGATATGGGACACTCTGGCCGACCCCCACTCCTGACCCCCCTACGTCATACCCTCACTCCTCGAGGCCACATTTAATTCCTAACATCCTTGTGTATTTGTTTTTCAATAATTATAATAATAAATTGGTAAGGCGTGAAGTCTCACCTAAAAAGGATTTCGTTGATATTGTGAACAAAAATTATTAAAGGGGAGGAGGGGGGGGGGACAAGAAAAATGTCGATGTTTTTTGACAAAATGGCGTCGAAAATTAAAGACTAACCCTAAGTGGTATATATATTTGTAATTTACTCTTCAATACCTTTCATTCATACCCCACTAAAAATTAGTAAGGGGATGGAGGGGGGGGGGGATTTTTAATTTTTTGACAAAATGGCGGGGAAAATAAAATATTACCCATCTACATATACCTAATCTTCAATACCTTTCATTTGATACCCCACTCAAATTTTTAAAAAAATATTTTTTTTTTCGAGTGACATGAATTAGCCGCCATCTTGGTTTACCAGTAAATCAGATCGAGTTGCTAATCTTATTTTTTCATTGGCCCAGCAGACTGCACATTTTTTTTCTTTTCTTTTTTTTTCTTCTTTTTTTTCTTTTCTGCACATTTGCATATTTTTCTATATTTTTAGTAATAGCGGAAGTACGGTTTAAGGGAGGGGGGGGAACGAAAAATTTCGATGTTTTTTGACAAAATGGCGCCGAAAACTAAACACTAACCCTAAGTGGTATATATATATTTGTAATCTACTCTGCAATAACTTTCATTTGATACCCCTCTCAAAATTGTAAAAAAATATTTTTTTCTCGCGATGTGAATTATCCGCCATTTTGAATTTGAACAGCTGATTATTTTGAGTTCTCTATATTTTTCTTGTGTGCGACAAAAAAACGATCTTTTATACTGGAAAGTTTCATGTTTATATCTATTCTGGTTAAAAAGTTATTGGAACTGTACAGAGTGACAGACAGACACAGGAACGAAACTATAAGGGTTTCTTTTTTTTTGGTTTTACCAAAAAAACCCTAAAAAAGAAGGTGTTGATTTATTTGCCACTCTGTAACTGCAGTGAGCATAATTACCTTAACTGTGGAATTAGGCGCAAGCCCTTTCGTACCAAACAACAAGATTTACGTTAGAACCACTTCAGAAAGGTAACATAAGTGAAATTTCTACATATTTTGATTGCGACAAGAAGGAAAATATTTTATAAACTTTAATAATATCCCCCAATTAATGAATTATATATATGATTTTTAATTATCTCAGGTAACACTTTAGGTAACATCTTCCTAAGAGATCTGTATTAACTGATTGCGCAACATTTTGACCGTGTATGAGGCTGTTTGATGTTTGCGCCAACAATATCTTTGACACCTAAAATTTTTGTTCGTGAATGGGGCCTAAATTTGCCCGACATCAGGTTAGCGCAAAATGTTTGATCGTGTAGTGGGACCTTAAAAATCAACATAATGAAAATAAATTACCTATAGAATACATTAAGAAAGTATATATACATAGAAGTAATAATGATAACTATTAAAGAAATACTAATAATGCATCTACTTCAACAAATTCATTTCAAGTAAAAATGAAGTGCTAGAAAAAAAAAATCACTTCTAGTCTAAAGTCTAAATTATTTCCTAGATTCAAACTTGAAATTCATGAAGCTGTGAAGTGTAAATTTTAATATTTCTCAGGAGAATCAACTCTACATTAAATTTTCTCAAGTGTTTTGTTTAATATCAAAAGCTTGTCAAGTAAACGAGGGCGAGGAAGTTCTTAAAAGAAATAAATATACATAAGATGTGTGTAGGGTTTCAAAATACGTTTTTGAATAATGAAAATTGTTCACCCTAAGAACCAGGAGACAAACTAGTTCAAACTATTTAAATTAGTTGAAAACAAAGTTTTAGAAAAACTTCTGTTTCTCTTCAATGTTTTTTTTCTGGTTCATGACAGAAATAATTATAGTGCTGAATCGATTTTAATGTTCTTTATTCCGGAATGCAGTCTAAAATCCGAAACCGTACAATATTCCTTTAGAAACGGTTAAATAAAAGAAAAAAAATCATTGAATATGTATAACATGGAGCTAAATCCTGAAAATTATTTTGCGACTGGTTTAGCACCGTGCAAGGTTCACAGCCAATTCGTTTCAAAACAACTAAGACAGTTAGACCATAAACAAATACGATGTAAATAACGTTTGAATAGTTCGAACGCTAGAACACAAACAAATGTATATTTTATAAATAAACCGTCCCTTGCAAGGGAACTACTCTCGCAGAAGTTTTAGAATCCACTCGTTTTGTTCTGATAATTAATAATATTATTCATAGATGTTTCATCCTTTTAGTTGTTGTTGCTCGGGAAAGTTCGCAGCTTTCCGTGACTCGGTCGGTTAATTAAGCAATAATTTTACGGGAGGCAGGGTGAAATAAAGGGGTGGGGTTTAAATTATAGGTTATAAATTTGCTGGAAAGAAACTTTGCTAGTAATTTAACACTGCAAAACTGGGTGAGGGGAAAGACGGTACATAACCTTGTGTGTCGAATTCGAGACAAAAAACATGTAGAGTTGGGATACAAGAACGGTTAGCACGTTGTAAGTTGAATTCAGCTCGAGTGTAATTGCTGTAATCAGCCCTAAACCTAGATTGGAAGATAAGAAAAGTTAACTGCTACTCGAAACAGTCAGTTGAAAGCCACGTCGGAATTTTTCACATAAATTCAAAAGTCTTAACTCATATCTTACACTCTACGATATGAAGAGTTTCTACAATATCTTATAAGAATTCTTTTTCAAAATGTGTAATAAAACACTTCAAACGTGATAATGAAGATATGAAGCCATAAAATATTTTTTATTAAACCGCCAAACGTACTTTCCCAACAAAACTAGAATATTTATTAGTTAATATATCTGCACACTAAGACAAGTTCTCTTAACAATACTATAACTCATACTATCATATTCCCAACACTACACTGATACTTTGCTACACAGCGTTTAACTATTAAACTATAATTTCTCTTGCTTTTATTGGAAAATATAGCAAATAAATAGTAAATATTATATAGTACCTTTTTTTTTTTTTTTTTTTTTTAATATATTTGAGTTTTCAGGGGTTATTAATAAAAAAACTTTTTTAAAAATTGGTGATATTTCATCCCTTCATTGGGATGAATGTTGTTTCTTATTCGAAATCTTCTTTACCGATAAGTTGGTAAATTGTCCTATATGTTGGCAAGTTGCTCTATTGACTCACATGAGGCATTTTACCCTGATCAAAACAGACAATTTTCCAACTTTTCGGTAAAGAAACATCTTGACTTCATAACGAGGTTTCAAGATATTCCAATTAAAGGATGAAATATTATTATTTATAAAAAAAAGAGGGATGCCTATTATTTATTTATTTTTTTAAAAGTGTTATTATTAATGGTCCCTGAAGGCCCAAGTAAAAAAATATACTTATAAATATAAAAGGGACAGCAAAGGAAAAAATTGGGTGAATATTATGTGTTACAATACCCTTACATAATTTCTTTCCCTTCCTAATTTCACAGCCAGAGTTTGACAAATCTTGATCTTCTGGAGGTAAGGCTAGGTGGAGGTAGAGAGCATCTTATAGTAATAAGAAATAAATGGTAATTTCCCCATAACTCTGCTTAATAAACAATAGTTTTCAAATTGTTCAATTATTTTTAGTTAACATTTGCTCCTTTCATATTAATAAACCAAAATTCACTTTGTTTAACTTTTTTCCATTTCAGAAATTATAATTTAGTTCATTAATAACTTATTACATTAAATTATTATAAACGCCTGAGCTGCCAGTTGGAGAGAGTGATTAGAATTCAACCACTCAAGTTAAGCAGAATCGGGCGTAGTCAGCAGTTGGATGGGTGGCCACCTGACCACAGCTCTGGGTTCAATTCCCGGACCGCGTCATTTGGTGTTCACAGACTTAGTCAGTTTGAAGTTCCTTTTCGAAGTCTATTCGTTTAAAGGTTGGATCCTAATGCAATTTGAATTCCCTAAATCCGATTAAAATTTTGAGAAATTTCCAATAGATGTCTCTATAGAAATTCGTTTGAAAGGAATAATAAGGAATGTAGAATATTTGTCTTGCAGAAGGAAGTCAAATTATATAATGATAAATAGAGAAATTAAATATTAATAATTATCTTACCAAAATTTTGTAGTTATAAAATCATTGGTTTCAAAAGGTATACCAGTGAGAAACATTAAATGTGGACGAAGTGACTTTGAGAGCTACTTGGACTTGTTGATTCTCTTTTATAAAATACGTCTAAATCTTGTTTCTTTGTGCTCTTTGTGACTTAATGTCAAGGATCTGCTAATAATGTCTGTTTTGTGCTTTTACTTACATAAATATTAGCGTATTGAATATTTTTTTGGCCAAAAATAAAGGTTTATTTACATTCATTTAATAAGTCTTATAAATTTACAAGGTACGAACTTTATAATAATTTAGGATTATTATATGATATTAATTAATAATTGTAATTTTTACTTTTCCTCACTACCTATTGTAGAAAAAGTATTGTTTTTTTTTTTATTACTACGTTTTTATTAACTTGGTTTCTTGTTTGTTTGTTTGTTTGTCTGGTACAAATCTTGCAATAGAATTTTAACTAACATCCCAAAAAGCTAGACAACTTTCAGAACACCTCAGAACACGATGACAATGCATTATTTTAATACTTTTAGTCATTTTTCAGCAGAATTTAATTAGTTTTCAGCAAATTTGCTGAATGAAAAGTTAGTTCGGAAAAAATCCACAAGTTATTTTATTTTTTTGTCATATCCCATAATATGTACAATCTTCATTTTGACAGGTTTCACATTTATGATTTTTATAAATAAGTGATAAACATTAAATGATAGCAAAACAGGAAATACATCGATTTTATTATTTCAAATATATCGATGGTACGGTTTAAGAAAATTTAAAAACGCAGTATATATAAAGTTCTTTTTATGTTGCAATTATTTATATTATAATTTTTAAACAACAAAGTTGTTTTATTTAGAAAAAAATCAGTTATCTTAAGATCGTCCCTAATCGTATATAAGTGAGAACATTTGTATCAAACCTGTTAAAAACATTACTTTAAATTTACAACAGTTATATTATCATCTTAACTGATAATAGCAAAAATAACTAAACCATAACTTATATTCTTTTTTTTATTTTTTTATAATTTTTATAATTTTTATTTTTTTTTGTTTATTTTTTTTTTCCAAGATTTTTATCGGTGGTAATAGTACATTACGCGTTGAGTGTGGAAAGTAGAATTTTGCATGCGAGTGTGGAGTTTGCACCCGAGCGACAGCGAGGGTAGTAAAACCACACGAGCAATGTAAAATGCCGTTTTTGCACGAGTTGCGTACCGTACTTTATCTACGATTGTAAGATTTTAATAATAAATACAGAAAAAAATATAAACTTCCTGCATGTAAACTCGTATTTCTCTTTTGATAAAGATGACATCAATTCGTTAGGTGTATTTTGTGCCGAATTAATTATTTCGGAAGGCGTATTATTCTCCTCATATTCGTCATGATCACTTAAATCACTCATTGATTTTCACAAAAAAACTCGATACAAACAGTTACTTTTATTAAATAAACATCAAATTAGTTATGTTAAATGTAAACAAACTCGCTAATCGTGCGAACAATTGAAGAATTCTTCTTCTTTACGGCGCTAGAGGCGAAAAGAAGAGGAATTCTTTAAAACTATGAGACACGAATGCGCAATTAATACAGGTGCATAACGAATCTAATCAGAGATACAGTTTATTTACGTATCAATCGTAGATAAACTGTATTTATCATTAATTAAAATTATCGTTGTCAGGTAAAAACTGCAGTATGTTGCACGAAATAGCGTTCCCTAATATTTAATATAAATATGCATATGAGGAATTTTAAATTAAGACTAAGTCTGGTCTTAGAAATTATCTCTAAGCGCTCACTGCACCATCTACCAGATTTTTATGGCCCTATGAATCCGATTAAACCCAAGCTGTGTCACAGAAAAGGAGCCGTTGGCATCTATTTAAGCAAATGGAAGTATTTCATAGATTCCAGCAAACTGCAGTCGTGCACTATGCCTATTTTACTGGGCTCAATTGCAGGAAAAAAATCACCTTCTTCGATTACAAAGTAGTGATTTACACTTTCGGTTCCTCGAAGACAAACAGTCATGGCTGAGTACGAAAAAACAATTTTTATAGACATCAGTGGGGAGCACATGTCTCGAAAACGAATGGATTTTGCGGGAAAGTGGAAACTGCACAGTAACAATTTGAGACCTTAGATTGTGATCACAGAATCTCAATTTCTGGTTCTCCAAAACCGAGACATTACAGAAATCCCTGATCCCCATTTAGCCGTCCTCTGAAGCTTGTTCTTGGAGGGGAGGGCCCATGCCTAACAAAGGTTTCACATCTACATATGTCATGGATTAAAATGGAGTTAGTGAGGTGCTCCATAAGCGTACACTTTACAATCGGCATACGCAATTATTTATCAAACAAAAAAAAATCAGCAAAAAAGGTCCCTTAACCTTAAAGGGTCGTTGTTTTGACACCGAACCGGATGCTGTTAAGGCACTGGGGGCGATTTAAAAAAAAAAGAAGCAAAATATGGGTTTTCTCATGATTTTTTTTAAACATGTCAGAAGCGATTGGAAAGGTGTATTTTACTTAATGCAAAAGTATGTAGAAGGGAATGAAAGTGCTTACGATAAATTTTCAAAAAAATAAATGTTTTACAACACCAGTCTCAGTCTTTATTGAACAGCTCTCGTATATATTAAAATTGCCTTCACCAAGCAAAAGAATATTAAAATATGTTAAGCGTACGAAACTTTAAAATAAGAATTCTCAATAACCTTGGGGTGAAATTATTCAATTAAGGTTTACTACATCAGAATCTCAAGGTAGTAAGCAGTAGCCTGGTAAATAACCGTAAATTATTTACGGTAAAATAGTCTTAAAATGTCTTATATTAAACTATTACTGGTTCGAAGCTTTAGGGCAAGATTAACTTGTATCTTGGATAGAGAGAGATGGAAGTAGATTTCGTGTAGTAGACTTGGACCTTATTAAAGACGTCGTATCGGAAGGGTGCTTTATTCTAGTCTAGGTCATGTTATAAGGTATCATGCTTGACCGGCCTCCCCTCTGGAGAGCCTCTGTTTAGCGCCGGGATACCCAATTAAGACTGGGGTCAGAGTACAGGCGAATCACGCTTATCCCTTAGGCCTCCGATCGAACTTAAATTACTACCGTGTTACACCATTTATCTTTACTTTGAACCTTGCCTTATCTTACAACGTGAAATAATCAACAGCTTTAATTTTTTTAAGTCAAAGAAATTGCTTTGTAATCACCTTGAAATGAAAATGTTTTTTTCAAGAAAAGATTTAAAAGGTAATATTTAGGGCTGGTGCTGGACAATTACACGAGTAACTTTAGAAAAAGCAATATATATTATTACTGTTTGCTCAACAGAGGTTTGTGGAATGTATTCTAAGATAAGCAGCATTCATTAACAAATTATAATACAGATTCCATATTAATTAACACCACAGCAAATAGACTGCCAATTAGAGCACATAGCTTCCTTGAATTCTATCCACGTACTTTATTGATTTTATGCTTTTACAAACCATTATTGTCTAATTGGTTTAATTGTTTCCCCCGTTTTTTTTAATGTGTCAAAATTGTTTTGATTTTTCTCACGAATCAAAGTATCAATTTAGTAAAAGTTAAAGAGCGTAGACTGTTCAAATTAATCTGGGGCTATTGACGGGTTACTTTCGATAAACTATAAAAGTTTCATTAAAATCAGATAAGTACTTTTGAAGCTATAGGTGTAAATAAATGTATGTTTGTGTGCCATTGGATAACAAACAAATATAGGCGCAGAAGGTTGAAACTTATATGGGACCAACAATAGGCTAATTATGACCTATCTCCTAAATTTCATTAAAATTGAACGTATAATTGTTAATATATAACCAAAAATGTTCCCTGATGTCTGAAACGGATTTCTGTCAGCCTAAACATTTTTCGTTCATCAGAACGATCACATAGCTTCTGATACCTTCGGTAAGATCGGTAGCAAAATTATCTCATACATCCTTCTTACGATCACACTTCCCCTAATGTCATTGCGCACTTAGAATTTTTACCGGGATCAAAAACGTTAGGAATTTTTGAGACTAAATACATGGTTTTCAAAAGTTTTTAAAATAATGCCTACAAAATTGATATGAATCTTAAATATTATAGTATAGAGCGTACTATTAAAATAAAAGAAAGGCGGGCAAACTTTAACCGGGAAATTTGAATCGTTAAGTGACTATAGAATAAGCGTAAACAAATGTACGATGATTGCAGCAGATCCTACATGAATTCAGATGCACGATAAATTGCTCAGCAAACTCACAAATATTCTCTGTGAAAATAACTAGAAATGATAATCTAGATGAGAGATTGTTACAATGAAAAGATCGGCCGCCCTCTCATGGAGCTACAAATGTAGATTTATAACCCCGAGGATAAAGGCGACGACAAAATATCGCCGGCAATCAGAACATAGGAAACCGACACAACTTTCAGCGATAGAGATAATGTGACACGACACCCAGAACAATTGGAATAAACACATATCTGATAGGAGGAAGATGGAATACGTACATTAGGGGGTGAGACATATGCCGCGATATTTGAAGAGTGAGCAGGCGCTTGGTTCTATCCCGAACACTGTTATATGGGACATTAGTGCTTGCTACGACAGCCATGGGGTTGGGAATTCAAACTCTACTCTGGGAAGGTAAACGGCAACACGGGCCATTATAGCATTCCGTGACATTCTACTCCAACGCACCCCGTTGAGAAACTGCTGTAACTGCTCCGAGGTATGAGTCTATTGCCCAAGCCACGTCACGTCGCACCGACCCGACGTACATCGAGTAACACAAAATGTGACGTAAACACGACTCTCCTACACATTAACTTGCTGCCATTAATAACGATGTAATAAGCGGTACAGCAGGTATGATATGTAGGATTTAGAACGGTCAGAGGCTATAACATTGGGCATGTTTGCAGTCAGCCATTGAGCGAATAAGCACTCTCTCACACAACATGGTTTAGACCGGATAATGTACTAAACAAATCGTAGCGGGATCACCTGCCTAACCCATAATTAAACAAGCTAATTTCAACGTTAAACTTTATCCCCTAATATAGGGTCAAACACTTTTCACACTGTTAATTATTGCATCACTCTCTTTAACCATGCATCAATGAATAGCAATGGGAAAACGTATGCGTTGTTTTTTATATATATGTATATATATATATATATGTACACTTTAC
>KZ653404.1:64311-80086 GCA_001010745.2 Gerris buenoi
TTTTATACTTTTATACTTTTTATACTTTTATACTTTTTACTTTTTATATTTTTTACTTTTTATACTTTTATATTTTTTACTTTTTATATTTTTTACTTTTTATACTTTTTACTCTTTATATTTTTTACTTTTTATACTTTTATACTTTTTATATTTTTATACTTTTTACCCTTTATATTTTTATACTTATTACTTTTTTCTTGTCATTTATTTTAACGTATAAATATTATTCTATCGAGTTACTTTTTTAGGCATAAAGGATGACCACTAGTGGTTGAAAGCCGGTTTTATACATTAAAGTTATTTCAGCGAAGACATTTCTTTCTTTGTTCTCATGTTAAATTGTAATTAAGGTAGTAAATAGTTTTAAATATTTGCAGGGAAAGAAAAACTCTTTTTTTATATATATTTTTAAAAGCGACTGACACCAGATTTCAATTACTTTCCTCAACCGTTTGGAATCGTTTCTTTTACCTGTTTCCTCTCTAGCTCCCGGACCGATTCTGTCTTCGAAGTAATTTCGTTTTCCGAAAAGACCAGAGGCAGGGGAAAAGNTTACATGGAGGAGGCGTGATTCACGCCGCGCCTGCACCTCGCCCGCACCGCGCCTCCACCTCTCACCTCTTCTGTGTGCATTGGGCCTTAATTATGTGTACCTTTGAATTTTCAATAGCTGCTCCGCTCATTTCCCGAAGAAAATCAACCCTCCTATATTATATAAACCATGTAGAGGTTCAACTAGAACAAATTTTGAAATCATATTTAGTAGAATCATATCGTAAGCTATAATAATTTTAGCATAGGGATGAAATGTACAGCAAAAACCATAACTACATTTTTACACGAAGACATTAGGTATAATATGATAATTAGTAAAACGTTTTATAATATTAAAACATTGACTATATTAAAAACTACAGGTTATTGTTACGGCCTAAAAGTTAGTTATGTTTAAGAAAGAATTATTGATTTATTTGGATAGAAATAATCAATAGCGCTTTAACTAACAACAGATTAAGATCAGCTTAAACTTTTGTTTCACTAGAAAATCTAAAAGTTAAAAAGCATTTAAGGTATGGGACATTGAGCAATAACTTAAAATCAAACCTACCCATTAAGTATTCTTTTAAAACTTAATTAGCTTATAAAAAAAAGATAAGGACTTACTTAAAAGTGTCACTATTTTAAACTAGGAGTTTTCTTTAAAAATAAAATATCATTAAGTTGATTAGCTATCATCTTAGTGAACGGATGTAATCTTTTGAATAAAATTCGTTTAAATAAAAAAAGGTAATTTTAAAGTGTGAATGGCATTCTATATAGAGAATAGTTCTATGTTTTATCTTTCTCACTTGGTCTTTTCTTATTTATGTAACGCTAGAGTATAGAAACTTCTTGAAACTGAATCTTTTTCTCTAAAGTCTTTATGGAATTAACAGTCACGTTTAATTTTGCATTTAAAGCACGGACTTGTAGACGGTGTGATATTTTACATCGTTTTCTTTTCTACTTCTCAAGTCTGAATGATAAAATCTAAAAATAATTATTTTTACATGAAATCTAAGTTAATGCTATTCTTACTAGTATACGTTTACTCTTAACGTTATATTCTTATACACTAAAATATTTACACAAAGGTTTTCTTAAGAGAAAATATTTTTAAACGCAAAACGTACATTTAACACGCTTTCTTTAAAGTGAGGTAAAAGTAAATTAATTTATATTTTAATGAAAACAAATTTGCAGTGAATGTTATCGTTTCTGGTTTAAAATGCCCGAAGCAGTAAAGTCTAACATGCTGCAATATCGGAAACGGTCGTTAAAGGCGAGAAACTAAGCAAGCTGACCAGGTGACATGATAATGACCGCGGCTTTATCGGTCTATACAACCAGTCTATCGGAACATACAATATGAATCTACGCCATATTGATTCTAGAGCTAGCTATGAAATTTTATTATTACAATACCTTGTGCCATGAAACGGCCAAATACAATGGAACGGAAAATAAGTAAAATATAGAAACGCTTTAAGTTCAATATATTTTTTTTTTAAATCTAGAAATAGTGCAGTTTTCTTTTTCATCCTATAAAAATAAAAGTATAGTGTCATTTAGCTAAACAGCACCTACAATAAACGATAATCAGAAACCCTATGTTCACATGGTACGGTGTATAAGCAGAATTCATTTTATTGATATAGTTATTTATATTCATTATTTGATAAACTAATAGATAAGAGTCCATAAGAGTAGGGCAGATCTCAATCTTTCTACAGGAGAGCTTCATCCCCAACTTTAAACTTACACTTAACGGACCGACATTCAGACATGGAACGAAAATTTTTCCCAGTTATTTGAAACGGATTTCTGTCTTGGCATTTTTTAAATCGGAGACATAAAATATTTTCGTTTTTCAGAACGATGACATACGTGGCCTTTGGTAAGCTCGGAAGCAAAATTTAAATTTGCAAGTTATGACTTGCATTTACCCAGATGTTATTAATTTTGTGTTTTGTTATTGAAAGAAAGCTTAAACATACTATTTAATATAGAGGCGCAAGTATAATCAAAATGGACTACTACGTACAATTGGAATATCTCGGTAAATAGATATTGGTTCCCTTTCCAACTGTATTGTAAATAAAGCCGCGGGCTATTTACTCGGGTTGGGTTTAGACCAAGCAGAATTTCAAGCAATATAAGTTTGTGCAACTAGACCACCTACGGTATTGTAACCTTTCGCCTCTTTGAATATTGAACCCCCAATAGTTTATTTACAAAACTTAGCTTTGCCAAAACCCCCAAACTACAAAAACAAAATGGAATTGAATTGAAAACTGGTTTCCTGTTAAGACAAGATTCATAATTCAATTTAAAATTAATCGAATAAACTCTCTACCACCCCCATATAGCATACGATAAAAGAAAATGTTCACTACTTTTTGTACGAGTGTTTTGATACATAGAGATAAAGATATATTCATATTAAACAATGGTTATGAAAATCATTTATTACGATATTTTTTTCTTTATCAATAAATCTTTTTTTAAAATCACTCATAATTTAACATTCAATAGAAGAAGTTATTACATTTTTTTTAACGTATTTTGGTTTTTAATCGAAATGCTACTGTATGGTGCAAAAAAAAAACTTAAAAATTAATTCAATTTTAAAAATAATCTTATCTAATACAGATTGAATATTATATCTAAATTACAAATCTGTCATAGAATAAACCATGAATGAAATAAAATAAATTGTTTTTCTTGCAAGATTTGTACCGGACAAACAAACAAACATACAAACAAGAACCCAAGTTAATAAAAACGTAGTAAAAAGAATAATAATTGATATTTGCCATTGCCGGCTTCATGACTTTGCCAAGTTTTTTTTTTAATAAAAAATAACCAATATTAATCTAAAAACATTGATTTTAAACAAATCCACAGCCAAGGAAAAACTAAATGACTGGCTATTTTCTTTCAGGTTAAGGGTTTAATTTTAATAATATAACAAAAATCTATGTTTTTTACGATTTTGGTAGTATTCATACTACAGAATGATTAAATTTTAATTTAAATCAACTTATAATTATTATTAACTACGGGAAACAGTCAGAGAAAAACAAGCTCCAGCGCCGGGGTTTGAACCCGGGCCTCTGTATTTCCAGTACATTGCTCTGACCAACTAAGCTACGCAGGAGAATGGTTTTCTACTGACGTTATTGATACCTTGACCCGATTTTAAAGCTTTTAATTTTCCACTAAGTCTAAGGAGTCAACATTAGTGACATAGAACTAGACCGAGAAATATCGCTTATAATTATAAAGTACCCAATTAGTACCTGTACTTCGTACAATCAATTAGAAATTCATTTTTACGATTTTGGTAGTATTCATACTACAGAATGATTAAATTTTAATTTAAATCAAATTATAATTATTATTAACTACGGGAAACAGTCAGAGAAAAACAAGCTCCAGCGCCGGGGTTTGAACCCGGGCCTCTGTATTTCCAGTACATTGCTCTGACCAACTAAGCTACGCAGGAGAATGGTTTTCTACTGACGTTATTGATACCTTGACCCGATTTTAAAGCTTTTAATTTTCCACTAAGTCTAAGGAGTCAACATTAGTGACATAGAACTAGACCGAGAAATATCGCTTATAATTATAAAGTACCCAATTAGTACCTGTACTTCGTACAATCAATTAGAAATTCATTTTTACGATTTTGGTAGTATTCATACTACAGAATGATTAAATTTTAATTTAAATCAAATTATAATTATTATTAACTACGGGAAACTGTCAGAGAAAAACAAGCTCCAGCGCCGGGGTTGGAGCTTGTTTTTCTCTGACAGTTTCCCGTAAGTAATAATAATTATAAATTGATTTAAAAACAAAAATCTATGTTTTAAAGAAGGTCAAGTATAATGTTTCATTATAAAATATAATGAATAATAATATACTTGATTTCGAGGTTTCCTGTAACTACGTGTTTTATAGAATTTATATTTATAGAAATTTATTTGGGGTAAAATTTGAGAAACTGCTTTTGTTAACGTTTTAACTTTATAATTTTTACTCTGTATATTTTTATACTCTTTACTTTTTATACTTTTACTTTTTATATTTTTATACTTTTTACCCTTTATATTTTTATACTTATTACTTTTTACTTGTCATTTATTTTAACGTATAAATTTTATTCTATTGAGTTACTTTTTTAGGCATAAAGGATAACCACTAGTGGTTGAAAGCCGGTTTTATACATTAAAGTTATTTCAGCGAAGACATTTCTTTCTTTATTCTCATGTTAAATTGTAATTAAGGTAAAAGAAAAACTCTTTTTTGTATATTTTTAAAAGCGACTGACACCAGATTTCAATTACTTTCCTCAACCGTTTGGAATCGTTTCTTTTACCTGTTTCCTCTCTAGCTCCCGGACCGATTCTGTCTTCGAAGTAATTTCGTTTTCCGAAAAGACCAGAGGCAGGGGAAAAGGGAGAAGCCAAGTTCCAAAGTATTATTACATCTTTTGATGAGGCTTTCAAAGGGAAGAAAATTCTACAACGGGTGGGATGAGGGTGGAGTTAAAGAAAAGAGAGAGAGAAGGAGAGAAGGATCAGCAAAAAAAAAGAGAAAAAAGATGTTGGTTCTTTGAACACTGCCTTATCCAAGAGTCGTGAGCTTCGGTCTCGGACCGAAAAACTCTGCCTCCTTCCTCTTTTTTCATTTGGCATTTGCTATTGGAGCAGAAAACTAAAAGGGAAGGGAAAAAGAAAAACACCTGATAGAGAATAGGAACCCTGGGGTCCCGGCTAGAGTTCGCCTTTAACTTGAGTGCTGAAGAAAAGAATGGACGACTCGACGACAATCTCGAACCGACAGAAAGCTCCGACAACACCGAGAAACCAACAGTCCCAATGAAAATAACAAATTCATAAGAACAAAACAACCTTTACAAATCTACGGAGCATAAGAAGAAAAAATCGAAGAAAAACAAGCAAGTAAAGAAAGAACAAATAAAAGCGAGGATATCAGAAAATGGACGAAGTGAAGAGTTGGCGGTAAAAGTTATATCTAAATCACATCTTGGTGGTTTTTCCTTCTCGGTAGACAATCTTGTTTTCCCATGTCACAATCTCATGCCATATTCCCTAACCTTATTTCTCTAGCAATGAGCAATTTCTACAGCGGTCTCATGTTTATTCATAATAACAAAGTTCTGTTCCAACTCTTTTGTTGACTCCAAGCCTGTAATTAACTACTTCAATTGTTTCCCCTCCCCTCCACTCTATACAGTTATAAAATACAATATTCTCGTTGAAATGTAAATTATTATTGTTGAATTTTATTTTAATTCTGCGTAACTTTAATTTATGTTGTAATGATTTTAACTCGCGCTCTGTTGATTATCAAACTACAAGTAGCCATTATGTTGGACAATTATAGGAAACCGAAGTTTAAATAATAATATTTCCAAGTTAATGTAATGAGAAATATTAAATGTTAAAGTTATCTCGAACTGGTAATCAATGTATTCATCTTATACATAAATTCAAAATGTAACTGCAATTTATCTTTTAACCTAAGTATGCTACAATTGTAATTAATTAATAATCATATAAAATAAAGTATGTAAAAAGTAACAATAATGTACAGGCTAACACGTGATAAAATATCAATACGATACTAGTGGATTGTATGGGTCAAATGCAATAAGAAATGTCGAGTAAGCATATGCCCATTTTTCAATAGTTCTCTTCATATTGATTTATTTCCTTTTTTTAAATGTTTCACAAAAATCTAAAAAAATGCATAAAATCTCAAAACTAGATGAGATTGGGCTAAGGAACAATTTTAAAAGCATAAAAAACTTAAATTATCAGGTGCTAAGAATTTTACTTCCGAGTTTACTGAAGGTAACGGAAGCTATGAGATCGATCGAAAGAACGAAAAAAAATTATATTGCTTTTTTAAAAAAAAATTCCAAGTCAGAAATCCGTTTGAGACATCAGGGAACATTTTAAGTTCCTTTTCAAGAGAACAAAGTTAATGAGCTGACATTATTTTTTAACGGTAATGCGTCAGGGGGTGCCCTGAGTACAAAATAGTACATTACGCGTCAAGTGCGGAGAGTAGCATTTTGCATGCGAGTGTGGAGTTTGCATCCCGAGCGATAGCGTTGGTAGTAAAACCACAAGAGCAATGCGAAATGCTGTTTTCGCACGAGTTGCGTACCGTACTTTATCTACGATTGTTAGATTTTAATAATAAATGCAGAAAAAATAATAAACTTCCTTTATGTAAGTCCGAATTTTTCTTTTGATAAAGATGACATCAATTCATTAGTTGTATTTTGTCCCGAATTAATTATTTCGGGAGGCGTAGTATTCTCCTCATATTCGTCATAATCACTTAAATCACTCATTGTTATTCACTAAAATCTCGATATAAACAATTACTTTTATTAAACAAACAGAAAATTAGTTTTGTTAAATGTATACAAACTCGCTAATCGTGCGTAAAGTTTAAAAATTCTTCACATTTATGAGACGCGCATGCGCAATGAATACAAGTACGTAAAGAATCACTTTCTACGTATCTAAACAAAGATACAATGTTTATACTTCGTATCAATCATAGATAAAAACCATTTTGCTTATTTTTGCATTAATTTATCTTTACACTACATCTCCTTAAAAATTTCATTTTTCGTATAGCCCTTCTATGCTTTTAACAACTCAACAAAAATTAGTTAACTACTTTGTGAAAAATAAAATAGGGTTTTCAAGGGGTTTTAAATTTGTATTTTGAAAAAAAAAAACCCCCCCCCCCCCCCTCTTATTCTTATCTAGAAACTTCGAAGTTTCATTGAGTGTGGGCGATAAAAATGCATTTAAAAGCGTTTCTTTTATGTCAATATAATTAACGGTAAAAAATTTACAGCTATAATAAACTTTTAATGGCAGCCATCTTAAAATAGTTGAGCGGATTATGCTGGTTTACGAACTTCTGTGATATATGTTAAATTACGAACGGACCATTTGTGTGTACGAACTGAAAACACATACTTGGCAACTTTGTTTTTGTATTTCTTTCTACTTTATTCTTTGTTGTTACTCTTTCTTTGTTCTTCTTTTTATTCTTTGTTATTTGTTTAATTTATTTCTTATTCATTCCTACTTCTTTACTTTTTCTTGTATCGATTTTATTTTTATCTACTTTATTTATGTACTACATGATAGCGCACACAACAGTAATAAAAATTAATAGATTTTCGTTGAGCCAGACAGGAAAATATCTAAGCCCGATTTTGGTTGATGAAATGAAAAAGTATTTATCAATTTTTAAATTCTGGATCAACTTTTTAGACAAAGTTTGATATTATTTATTAATGAGATGCGCAATTGTAATTGGACCATTACAAGCATGTAATGGTCCAAATACTACCTTGTATAAACTGCATATTCTCCCACCCAAAAAAAAAGAAAGAGTTAGGAAAAAGCAAGCAAGAAAATATTTTTTTTTTTTTAAAGTAGGAGATAAAAAAACCAAAGAATTTTTACACTTGATGCTGAAGTAAAATAGAATAAAAAAGTGTCGCAGAATAGATAAAAGGGACCAATAAAAAAAATGCATGAGAGAATTCAAATGGAAGAACAGAAGGCGACGCCTATGTCAATATTCAGCAAATTGTGTGGCCCTCAGAAAGCTAAGTAAACTGCATTAGGACAGAAAAAAAGTTCAAAGGATCAAAGAGGAAAAACATATATATTTTAAAAGAAAACAAAATTCCATGGATTGAAAAGGAATTTTTATTTAGAGCTTCAGGGAATAAATTGACTTAGGTCTTAAACTAAGATAACTAGTAGCTGCGTGTCTCACAGTGAAAAAATGTGGAGTTACTTATAAACTGTTATTTTACTCATTATTTCACTCGGTTTAGTTCTAATATCATAAATTGATTTGCTAAATTTGTATGGATATTGAAAGCTTGGAGTCGGGGAATAGTTATCGGTTACGGCAGAGAAGAATCATTCTCCCGCGTAGCTTAGTTGGTAAGAGCACTGTACTGGAAATACAGAGGCCCGTGGTTCAAATCCCGGCGCTGGAGTCAATTTTTCTTTGTCGTTCTCCCAGTGTTAATAATGATTATAATTTGATTTAATTTAATTTAAACTTTCCGTAGTATGAAAACTACCAAAAACTTAAAAATTGAATTATTAATTATTCCGTAACAAAGAACAAAATTGTGATAGTAATTACTATAAAATAATGTGTTATCATTTACACCTGACAATTTTTTATGTTTTCAAATACAATGTCTGGTCATTAAAATCATAGTTTTATAAACCAGGTAAAGAAAATTTGGTTTAATTGAATTCCTTATTCCATCTTTTTTAACAACAGATCGGGGATATGTACAGTAAACAATAGTCAACAATGGAACTGCTCTTTTTTTACCCAGTTCCCATCTGTATATTCTCTGACAAATAGGAATTATTCCCAGCTATCCGTTGTTTTTAAACGTCGTTAAAAACAAACGGTTGAATTGACAACAGATTTAGACGAGAATAAATCTGATTTCGAAATAACAGTGCCGGCCTTTAAATTACTAGCTCTGTAAAGGCGTACAAACTCTACTACATCTAGTTTTTGATATCGGTGGATTCATTGTCAAAGTAAAAAAAAAAACACTACCGCGTAGCCAGAATAGACAATAAATCATGAGGAAAGACAGCAGAGTCGAGGGAACAGGNGCGAGTAAGAAGCCGGCGAGTCGGCGAGTGCGCTAGTTGTCGTCCCACAACGAAATGCCCACTCGCTCAGTAGCCAACTAGCAAGCGTGTAGAAACCATTGGCGCTTTTTAAAAAAAAAAAAAAAAAAAAAAAAAAAAAAAAAAAAAAAAAAAAAAAAAAAAAAAAAAAAAAAACACTAAGATACGGAGTCGATATTCGCCTGTTGCCTTTTCCTCTACCACGTAAATAGTTTTTTGCAAAACAACTTTTCTTCTTTATTTTCCCCCAAATAATAACTAACTTACGAAAACATACAGAAAAGATTAGATTAAAAAACCAACTTTTTGCCAGAGATCTGGTTTTTATCGAGAGGAATTGTAAGGTAATCTATTTAAAAGATTTAAAGGGTTTGGGCGTCTAGAAGTTTAAAAACAGCTGAGATACGATCTCTCTTTTCTGTAGAAATTGAATAGTAGAGCTTATTTCATCCACCATTCAATACCTCATGACAAGGGCCACTGAATTTTATACAAAAACCCAGTATCAGTTAATCATCCTCTACTGTAGTTAAGGGCCCATGATCCGCTTAAAAAAAGGCACTGAGAAAAAAACCCCTTCCTAATTTTTCATTTTCCATTCTGCATTAATCTGCACGAATAAATTACAAAGGGGGTCCTAAATGCAATGCGGCACAGTTTTTACCACTTCAAGGAGATTTCTTTTATTTTAATTCATATTTAATAAAAATTAGCTAATTTAAATAGGAGAGAATTATGAGTTAACCTGGGATTCGGTTTTCTATACTTCGTTAATTCGAAAATTCAATTTCCGGTGTTTTGCGTATCGTCCCCGCGGTTGGAATTATTCGTCAAGGGGGACAGGTTGTGTATTGGAATCGACGTGGAACTATCTGATCAAATATTAATAAAACGGGGCAACACTGCCGGTGAAGGGGCGCGGGTGAGAACCAATCCATTATACCGCTTCACAATTCACGGCCCGCCCGTGTATTGGATACAGATAGTGTTCGATCTTACCTCTATGTACGTTGATGTATTCGATATATCGACCCCTGTTTCCTACACTTTGAGCCACTTGTTTGTCAGTCTCACCAAATCACTTGCTATAATCTATTACCAATATTGGCACCGGTCGACCCTTATTTTTTTACGTGGATATAGTGACTGACACGTCCTTCGTCTCAGACTTAAATATGCGTTAAATTTAAAGTATCAGTAGTAATAAAAATTCAATAGCCATTAATTACAAAACTGAAATTTTACCGTAATATAACTAAGAACAATCTTATATCCTTGTATGCTAAAATACAATTAATTATTCGTCGACAGAAACTCCCGGGTATTATAGCTGTAACTTTAATACGAATTGCCACTAATAAAATGTAAATATACCGACATGGATGAATACGATATTTATTTATGGGAGTTTAACTTAAATACATTTTCAACAGACTAAACCTAAAACCTAGGTATAAACACCGACAAATCTGTTGAGCTCGAATCTCAAAAAGATCAGACATGATCATGTCGAGTAGATAAGTAAAGTGACCAGATCCTCCACCTAATCTAACCTAATCATGTGTTAATTGCGACGTTAAAAAAAAAACATAATAAACGATAAATTAATTAATGGTTGACAACTAGTTTGAAACGTATAAGATTATCCGTTTTATTTTTTAAAAGTGGCATTTAAGTAACAATAAATAGTTCTTTGAAATATAGTCACGGAAAGCACATGAAAGTAAGACCCGAATGTTTTAACAAGAATATAGTCATTCAAACCTTAAGAGAAATTAATAATCTAATATCAAATAAATTAAAATAGTGATTTATTGTAAGTTTTTATTAAATTTTTAGGTTAGAATTTTTATGAGTATGAATGGCATAACGTTAGGTACAGGCTCTCTTATAGAATCTTTCATTAAATGAGATTTTTATTTTAAACACCATTTTGAAACAATGGAACCTGTGGTCACTTCTAAGGATCAAATGTTAAACTGGAAATTTATGCAAGTTTTCCTAAATTCGAATAATATAGGTATATAAAAGGTCTCTTATATAAAGGTATCTAAGGTCAATATCTCAACCAAATCACTACCTTTAAGGGATTATTTTGGCCAAGATACTACATGGGCCATTCTGAAAAGGAAAATATTAAAAACACGCGACAGTAGTGTCCTTGAGTGTCGTCGTACGAACTGTACATGCCATGGCAAAATGATTTTAAATGATTTTCGACTTCAAGCATTTTACTCATTTAACTGGTTATGGTAGAGCCCGTGAAAGGGTCTAGACTACAACTCCTTCATTCGTTCACTGTCATAAACCCAACAGTGTCAACGCCCCCACAGCCTCCTAATGGTTTAGATCATCCTCCCATTCCTAGGCCGACCAAGATTTGTTCTGCCTCTTGAGTGTCCATAGAACAGCTGTTGAGGGCTTCCCTCCACTGCCTTCCTCTTTATGTGACCCTCCCCTCTTAATCATTCTACTTTTATCATAAATGTATCATTCGCGAAATCAAGAAATTGCACCCTTCTATATTCTGTTTTTATACAGTCGTACCTCTACTGCTAATTTGTAACCTACCTTGGTCTTCGATACTTTTATCGGACCAAACGAAAAAGAATCGTAGACACCACGTCTATTTTCATCAACGGTATTAGACATTTTTGTGAGTAAATTCGAACTAGCAAAATAATGAGATTTTAGCAAAAAAAACAAATATAATCGAACATCTACGTTCTCGGCACTCCTTACTATCTCTCTGAAGGAGAAGAATAATTAAAATCAAATAATGTACATAAATTAATACATGATTTTTATTTATGTTTATCGAATCAATAGATTATAAAAAGGGTTGGTTATATCTTCTAAACTGTTACTCGGTTTTCGTAACACACTTTCAATTTAACTGAAAAGCTTTGCTGTGTAAGAGATAGTTTTGCTAAAAACTCTTTCACTCATATATCATCTCTCAAAATGGTGGAGGTCGGGGACGAGGGATAGGGCCCTGATACAGAGCCCTAGTTAAAATTCATACTAAGAGCTTTGTAGTGGAGCAAGGTTAAATCTGTTGAACGAGGAGCCTAGGCAAGGGTTACCAACCTTTGACATAAAGCAGCCAAGCCTTCCTAAACAACTTTCTCCCTCCCATACTTTGAAATTACCNATCATTGCAATTATGAATGTTGAATATAAGGGTAGGTGTACATTTTAATTCAATAAAGGTAATGGGCAGATTTTTACTATCGATCGTTTTAATTCCCCATTGGAAGTTTGGAGAGAAACAACTCTCACCTTTTTGTCACTTCCTGGGTGAACCTGTGAAATTCTGGCGAGTTTCCATTCCATGGGAGGAAGGTTGTCATCTCGTATCAGAACAAGTGTCCCAACTGTGATGTTTTCATTGTGCTGGCGCCATTTTGAGCGCTGCTGAAGTTCGTTGAGGTAATCGTTAGACCATCTGCTCCAGAAATGTTGAGTGACCTGTTGGGCATGCTGCCATTGGTCTAGCATGTTTTGCCGTATGGGTCGTAAATCAGGTGTTGGAAGAGCTGTCAGTGAACTTCCAACTAAGAAATGGGCAGGGGTTAGAGGTAGGTTATCGGAAGGATTAGAGGATAAAGGAGTAATTGGACGAGAATTTACTATGGCTTCGATCTGAGTTAAAATTGTAATAAATTGAAAATGGGTAAAATTAGATTTGCCTATAGTTCTCTTAATATGGTATTTGATAAGGCGTACTCCCGATTCATGAAGGCCACCCATATGAGGCGATGATGCAGGTTGGAAGTGCCAGTTAATTCCTAAGTTTGATGAACAAGTTATAAGTTCATTCTTGAAGTTTTGAGAGATAAACAGTTGTGTCAATTCCTTAAGCTCCCGATTGGCTCCAATGAAGTTAGATCCATTGTCGGAATAAATATCTGAAAGTTTTCCTCTTCGTGAGATAAATCTTTGAAGGGCTGCAATAAATGAACCTGTAGTAAGATCTTCAACCAATTCCAAGTGCATGGCCTTGGTTGTAAAACAAATGAAGACTGAAACATATGCCTTGACTGGTCGAACACCTCTTCTTTTAGAAGGTCGAACATAAAAAGGGCCGCAATAATCCACGGCTGTTGTACTAAAGGGTCTTGAAGGTATGACTCGAGCACTTGGTAATTGCCCCATAATTTGATTAATGCCTGAAGGCTTGACTCTAAAGCAAACTATACACCTACTAAAAACCTTACGTACAAGGTTGCGACCACCTAATGGCCAAAAGCGTTCTCTAAGAGAATTTAGAAGACCTTGAGGTCCTACATGCAAGAGCCTGTAATGTTCTGCGCGAGCAATCAACAGTGTAACATGATGATGAGGAAGTAATATTGGATTTCGTTGATCAGGATTTAAATTTGAGTTTTTCAATCTACCTCCAACACGAAGGAGTCCTTGCTCGTCAAGGTATGGTGAAAGAGAAAGGATTTTGCTCTTTGAAGAAATAGGAAGATCTCTCTGTAAGTTGGCTAACTCCTTACTGAATTCCTGGTGTTGAATTAATTTCAATATCAAGGTAAGTGAACTACTTATTTCAATTGAAGTCAGTGGTCCTATTCTTTTTTCATGTACATTTGATTTAACATTGTGGATGAAACGAGATAAATATGCTGCAGACCTTAAAAGTCTATGAAGAGAAGAAAATCTTGAAAAATCGATAAAGTTTTCAGAATCTACTCCTAAACAGCAGATTGCTTGTTGCCTTCTTGCTTCAGGAGGATCCTGTATGTTTATGAGTTTAGCCAGGGTAGAAGAGTGTTGCGTATGATCGTGTGACAATAACCAATGAGGTCCATGCCACCATAGACTTGTATTAATGATTTGTTCAACTGAACACCCACGTGAGATAATATCTGCTGGATTTTCTTCGCTGATAACATATCTCCACCATTCAACATTAGTTACATCCTGAATTTTGGAAACGCGATTGGCAACGAATGTCGACCAATGGGATGAAGGTGCGTTGAGCCATTGGAGCACAATAGTTGAATCAGTGTATAAATAAATTTGGTTTATATTTAGGTTTAAAGCACCTTGTGTTGTTGAAAGTAATTCACTCAAGAGAAGTGCGGCACACAACTCAAGCCTTGGCAATGATGTTGACTTAAGAGGAGCAACTCTTGACTTTGACGTCACTAGGTTAGATGATATTGTTCCATTTGTGGTGACTGATCGTATGTAAATACAACATCCATAAGCGGACTCTGATGCATCCGCGAAACCATGAATCTCAACTATTGTGCTATCAGCAGGTATGACTAAACGTGGAACCCTGAGGTTGTCTAATTGCAGCAATGATGTATCATACTTAGTCCATTGAACCTTTATTTCAGAAGGAAGCTCATCATCCCATTTAAGTTGCAACGTCCAAAGATGTTGCATAAGGATTTTGGCTGTTGTGATTACTGGTNTGCTGTAATATAAAATAAATAACATAATAAATAAATACTGTACATTAATAAATATTAATACTATAAATAATATACGGTCACGTGGAGAGTACTTTAGCAATTTCGAACACTGCGCTATGTGGTGGGACGACTCGCAAAGCTGGCAGCGTACTTGTATGTTGTCTTGATTGGAGGCATGATGAGATATGTGATTATATGCTTGAGATGTTGTTTGATTGGATACTTGGTGTGATGATTGTTTGATCCCTTGTTTGTTTTGATCCATATTTCGATGATTGATTGTATTCGCCATGATCCATAAAAAAGTGCTGGAATGGTTTTTGATTGTTGGTTGTCCTCGTGTCTTGAGAAGTCTTAGGGATTATCAGAGCGGGTTTTAAAGATAATGATTTTGGTGATATAGAATATAGAATCTAACATAATACATTTTTTCTGCAAAAATAGTTTCAAGTCTTTTAAGGTGGGAAGCCTATCAGATTTAATAGTGGATTGCCAGTCTCGGAATGATTTGCTGTCAAATTTGGAAGAGATCAGATGAACTAAGAGAGTTCCCCAATACTTAACAACTCTTATTTTTCAGTCGTTTCCTGGGCGAATCTGTGTAATTCTGGGGAGTTTCCATTCTATGGGAGGAAGGGTGGGCTCTCGGATAAGAAGAAGTGTCCCAACTGTGACGTTTTTACTGTGCTGACGCCATATTGAGCGCTGCTAAAGTTCATTGAGGTACTCGCTAGAGTCTAATAAAAAAAAAAATAATAATAAAAAAGGGGAGGGGGAAGGGTTGAAATGACCTTGAAGGTCATGGTCAAAGGCGGTGTGTAGGCTATGGTCAAGGCCACTGTCAAAGGGAAAAATTTGGTTATTTTGCAATCCGCAATACAAATTAGGGTGTCTCATTGGAAAAACAATTTTGACCTTAGAATGACTTTAAAGGGAAAGGGCATGCTCAAGGACATGGTCAAGGTCATATTTTACATAAATTTTCCTGCTCTTTTCAAATCTGCAATAAAAAATGGGGGTTTCCATTTAAAATAACAAAGTTGACCTTCAAAT
>KZ653405.1:2986-17285 GCA_001010745.2 Gerris buenoi
GTTAGTATATCAAGTCTCATCCAAATGAAAGATTTTTTTACAGGTAAATCAGCTGTCTACTTAAGCTGGCAGTTGATTTACCTGTAATAAATCTTTCTCTTAGACGAGTCTTGAATCATAAACTTCGTCACTTGCAATTCGTTTCATTAAAGCCAATTTACTCAACTGCGCAAAAAGAAGTTTCACTTAAAAAAAGAAAACTTTTTGGAATTAAGTATTCTATAAATATAACAAATTTTCCAACTCTTAATGAGCATTTTTCAGGTTGTTTTGTCCTTGAGTTTTGTTTATTGAATTCAATTAAAACACAAAATGCAAATCCCCTAAGTGTATATCATTTTATTTTTATTACCCCCATGAAAAGTCACTTTTCAATTATAATAATTTATATTAATTAACATAATTTAAATGGTAAATTATTTAATTTTGAATATTTACATGTTTATTGTAGTCTGACTCTGACTAACTGACTAAAATCAAGCTAGAATTTGGTATATAAGTTAATCGTTTGGTGCCCTTTAAGAACATTGTGTAGTCGTAGTGTTCTTCAACCGAAAGTAAAGATACCACTGTTTGGAAATTTCTTCTTTTTTTTGACAAAGTATGTTTTAGCGAATTTTCAAAGAAAATTAAGCTATTGCAATGGCTTCAAAATGTTTGTAAAAATTTTCTCCATGGAAATCTGTTTCAGACCATTCTGAATCGATTCCTAAAATTTAACACATTTTTTTATGTATGTATGTGTCACTCCAGACGATATCTCCTCTTAGGATGCACTTAAAAATTTCAAGAAAATTTTAAAATGTCTATAATATCAAAAGAAAGGATGAGTTCGTTGGCCTGAATTTTCGGAGTTCAAATTTTGACAATTTCCGGTTAAAAATAGCATAAAAACATGTTTTTTCCATTTTTCACCCCCCTCTTATATGAAAATATGATAGAAGAGTACATAACAACAATTACTGTACTCTTAAAGAGCTTTCCAACGACATGCATCTTAAAAGGTAAATACTATTTTGACTTTAGTACCCTGTACCCCTGTGTACCATTTTTTTTTTCACCCATCCAAATTCTAAACCAAAATTTTCCTATATGATCATATGCCAATAATACGCAGATTTCTTTGAAAATTCGCTCATGTCAAGTCATGGTGCATGACTTGACTTGATGCATTTTAGTATTATGCTCCTTTCAATGTATTTATATGTTTATAGTCCAGTTTACTGGCAAAAAAATACTTTGTCAGAAGTTTGTTTATGTGTTTTGAGAATATCAGGCCTATAGATAGCATTTTATAAATAACACTCTGTAGGTGAACATGCTCTATGCATGACAGCTTTTTAAACTACTACTAATTCTGACCTAATAATAACAGCACCGTCAATAGTTACTACTTAAACAATACTGAGTTGCCTACGGACCCTCGCTGTGTGCTGACTAGAACACACTTGATCTGTAAATTTAACGGCTTTATGGCAAGCTATGACTGACGAACTTAGCCACCCACATATTCTTAAAGAGCACCAAAAAATCAACTTCTACATAAAATTCCAGCTTGATGTTAGTCAGACACTTCATTGGACACTTGCGCTCTCTATTGAACTATAAGGCAATAATAATTATAGTTTAAGACAATCGGAATATAATGCTATTATTAAATATTAATTAATTATAATTGTGACAGTCTTTATCAGAACTACCTGAAATTGAAAAAATAATTGGTAATTTCTCATTGAAATTATAATTATACTTCAATTATAAGTGACAGTCTTATCATTTTTACTCAAGACATAACTTTTTACTTTCTCAAATTCAAATTATATTAATTATTATAAGGAAAAAGTATTGTGGCAGTACATAAATTTGATTCTGATCAATTTACACATTTTCATTTCCCTTAAGACCAAAAATTATTTTAAATAATGTCTATGGAGACACATGGTGCCTTAAGTCTGAAGTAAATACTTGGTCATTTGACATATATCTTCAGAGATTCTTAAATATTTGTAACCTTTTATTTTTCCTTTTGTCAATACCTGCCAAATATTTGCTATAAAGATTGACTCTCACTTACCTACCAAATATTTGCTATTAAGATTGACTCTCACTTACCTACCAAATATTTGCTATTAAGATTGACTCTCACTTACCTACCAAATATTTGCTATTAAGATTGACTCTCACTTACCTACCAAATATTTGCTATTAAGATTGACTCTCACTTACCTACCAAATATTTGCTATTAAGATTGACTCTCACTTACCTACCAAATATTTGCTATTAAGATTGACTCTCACTTACCTACCAAATATTTGCTATTAAGATTGACTCTCACTTACCTACCAAATATTTGCTATTAAGATTGACTCTCACTTACCTACCAAATATTTGCTATTAAGATTGACTCTCACTTACCTACCAAATATTTGCTATTAAGATTGACTCTCACTTACCTACCAAATATTTGCTATTAAGATTGACTCTCACTTACCTACCAAATATTTGCTATTAAGATTGACTCTCACTTACCTACCAAATATTTGCTATTAAGATTGACTCTCACTTACCTACCAAATATTTGCTATTAAGATTGACTCTCACTTACCTACCAAATATTTGCTATTAAGATTGACTCTCACTTACCTACCAAATATTTGCTATTAAGATTGACTCTCACTTACCTACCAAATATTTGCTATTAAGATTGACTCTCACTTACCTACCAAATATTTGCTATTAAGATTGACTCTCACTTACCTACCAAATATTTGCTATTAAGATTGACTCTCACTTACCTACCAAATATTTGCTATTAAGATTGACTCTCACTTACCTACCAAATATTTGCTATTAAGATTGACTCTCACTTACCTACCAAATATTTGCTATTAAGAACGATATTGGGTTATTATTATCTCCTATCTTCTTCCCATCGGAAATAATGGAATGATAATTTTTAAAATGCTCTAACATAATTTGACTTAAAAAAAAAAATTAAAATTGTTATTTTGAGTTATTAATTATTGAATAATTGGATGTTAACGATAATGAAGTGCTCACTTTTGTGATATGTCAGCTCTTTTGGTAAATAGTAAGTAAGGGTAACGTACCATAATTTTTAAATCATTATGGGTCTTGTCTTTTTATTAAATTAATAACTAAAATCATAGACTTATGGATTTCAGAATTGTCTATAAATCTACATTTTTTTTTCTTCAAAATTCAGGTTCTTAAACTTCAATACTTTTGTTAAACTCTTTTAAGGCGAAAATAAATAAATAACCTTAATATCTAGAAAGAAACAAATATATGAAATATTAGTTACTTAAGCCTGGTTTACATTGGTCGAGTAAACGGGCGAGTAGCTAGGTCGAGTAGCACTCGGCCGAGCTACTTGCCTAATGTGAACGATAGGGCGAGTAAACGGTCGAGGAGAGTGGATAAAAGTTGGTCGAGTAAATGGGCGAGTGGGTGGTAGAGTAGCTCGACCTCGGACGGGCGAGTAGACCCCCCACCCTACGTCCGTCCTAACACTGAATACCTTCATCTGCGGGATTATTCACAACTAAAACGAAAACACCTCACTTTACTAAGGCTACTATCTCAAGCACGTGTGAACGACTTTAGAGTCCACTCTTCCAAAAAATAGCACTCTATTCTACTCACCCGTCACGGTGCTAAAAAGCATGCTAGCCCACTCGACCGTTTTCTCGACCAATGTAGACTAGGCTTTAGTTGCCTTTCCTGAATATACAGTAGGACCCTATTAATCCAGATGAATTGAGGCAAAGGTCTTCTAGATTAGCGAGATATTTAAAAAATAATGTCAAACACTTAAAATATTAATATATGAATTAAATTTGCAGCATGAACGTGATACGTAATTACTTATGTATGTGGATGAACATACATATTAATCTACATTCTTATCAGTTTAGCACAGTTAGCCAGATTAAACACATCTTTTAAATTTACATTTTCCAATTTGACATCAAATACAAGGTCAGCGAGAATGTTAATAAGATGTGATTTGCGATATAATTTTCATTTTTGAGAGCTAGAATTCTCCATGGAGGTTTGTCCACATTACCGTGGATTTTGGATTACCGAGTGTCTAGATTAAAGGAGTCCAACTATACAGGGTGTCCAAAAAAGCGTAGCACGCTCTTCAGAACAGAATTCTACATGTGAAAATAAGTCGAAAATGATCAGTAATTTTTTTTTTCAATTTCGGCCTAGTTTTCGCCGTAATCCGCTATTTTGTACTTCTTTTGAAAAAAAATTATATTTCAAGAACCCTTTAAGATATGTTTATGAAACTTGACAGATGTCTTACTCACCCCGATATCTAACACTTCCAAAAATATTAGTTTTCAAATTTATCAAATTTCAATATGGCGGCCATTTAAAATTTTAAAAGTTGAATTTCATGAAAACCAGTAGGTATGAAGAAATTTTACAAGAGATAAAAGATGTAGAACTTTTTAATGCCAATCTAGTGATACCTTAATCATAGAAATCGGTTCATAAATAAAGAAATTACGATTACTTAAATGTTCAAAATGTAACTCAACATCACTTTTAAATGTGCTAATAAAGAAAACATCCCTCCCAAAAAATTAAAGATGATAATAAATACAACTTAAAATGGAATGTAAATAGTAGCGAGATAACTTATTTTTAAGGTTTTTTTGAGTGGTGATGTGATTTGATATACCAGTGCTATACATTCAATCGAACAATCTAATCATACTAAAATATATAAATATCCTATCAGATATTGTATGTTACTTATGAAGTTTGCTTTTATATCTTTTCGTTATCTTGCTTTTATCTTTTCGTTATCTTGCTTGTATCTTTTCGTTATCTTGCTTGTATCTTTTTGTTATCTTGCTTTTATCTATTAAACTTGAATACCTATTTGAAAATTACCAATGGTGTTTCATTGATATTTTAACATTTTCTGCTGCTAATTTAAGTTCTTCATTGTTATCATTAAAATGCCTAACGACGACTAGAGAGGTTAATGAAAAATAACACGTATCAAAACAACCAATAATTTCATAAAACTTCCGCCATACATTTTTCTCTTTGTAAGTAGTTCATCTTTTTGATTAAAATAAATAAAATATGAAAGATTACTTGGCTATTACTCGAACTGAAGTCAAAGGAATAAAAATAATCCGGGTTTTACTCCAGAGGTGAAAGCCATTTCATTTAATGATCCCATCAAAAAATATTTAAAGTAGGAGATCTATCATGTTTAGTCAATATACTATATACTGTCGACCTGGAAAAGTAAATAGAGCTAATAGAAGTTTAGTCAGATTAAAATGTATTGAAACGAACTAAATTGATTAAACTGGACCGTAATGTTTTCACTTAATCTTCTATCTATCGCTTATCTACTAATCTATAGTTATCTATTTACCAATGATTGAAATTATTAGATAATCTTGGTATAATGGTTTTAAATTTCGTATCTTTTTTAACATTGAAGACGAAGGTTTGTTGGCACTATCTGACCAGTGCCGGGTTTCTACGTACAGCATCCCATCCCAGATAATAGACTCGAATCATTTCCTAATCAACGACATGTTAGACCGGGTCGCCGAGATTATATATAGACCTAGCAAGGCCCGCTGCATGTCTATACTGCATTCACCTTGTCCTGCAGTTTATCTCCTTTATTCCTCTCCCTATTGTAGTTGTTGTTTTCATCGCTATTTAACCTATTTAAAACAATAAACATTTAAACCATCTCAAATATGGTGTTATTTAAAAACTATTTCCAGGTACATATTACATTGGCTTTTGTCGTAAACTAGTTATTTACTGTCTGATACTTACGTTTTTTTTTAATCGTGTTTAGAGGAAATAGTTATTTACGCATCGAGTGATTAAAGTAAGTCATTGTACCCTGAGCGATTTACCCCCCGAGGCGGAGCCGAGAGAATTAATTGTCGCTTTGGTACAATTGATTTTTACTCCCAAGGTAGGTACAAGATTGTATCTACAGAAGGGAGAAGAAAGCAAAAAAACAAATGGCAAGAATGACTATAGGGAAACAGCTGCTATCCAGCCTAGTCATGCAACTAAGCAGAATTGCCAACTTAACTTTATGCTGTATCATAGGTAACACTGTCTTTTAACTAGAATTGCATTCATGCGATTTCTAATCGTTTTTTTTTACAAACTTTTGTGTAACTTTCAATGCTTGTATGTGTGCTCGGGTCAAATCTTGCAACTGAATTTTAAAGCAGTTATCCTCAACCGATTGAATTGAAATTTTGCATACACGTTTAGTTTGGATGACAATGCATGGTTAGTTAAGGGACGTCATCTAGAATTCTAGATAAACGTTTATAGTTTTTCTGNAGGTTAGGATTGGTATAAACTTAAAAAGTGAAATACATGTCTTCACCTTGTCTAAATAGCTATCATTATATTATGAATAGATTTTAAGTTAATCTTTCCTTGATGTTTTAAACAAGCTTTCTGTGATGTTCTTAATAAATTTTAATAACGAGTATAATAAAATAAAATTCACAGAAACTCTCTTCTTGACGGTAGGCGTCCAACTAACTCCGAGACTACTGATAGCCATAAACACTATCGTTTTTCGTTTGACTTGCCAGGCTGTAGCACATACCAGCCTCTTTAAGGTGGGGTCTCATATTAGGCACGGGTCTCATATTTGGAGCACTAACCCTACTTAATAATTCCATCAAACTTTTGGAGCAAAGACTTCAACTATCTACTTCCATATTCATATGACTAAATTTTTTAAAAGAGCAGAGATTATAAAAACTAAACTGTTCACAGAAATTATAAATTACAAAATATACATAATTGTAAACTTTGATTTGCCATTCTTCGACAGATAATTAATAATTGAACAAATAATTCAATAATTGATTTGTTTATTTCAGTCTAATACATTTTCTTAACAATTACTACTACAGTATGCGCATTATAAGTTTTTACTTTTGACACTCAGATTGGCCAACCTAGTAGTAGTAGTCTAGTACTTCCTACTAGAACGGGTAGGACAAACCACTTGTTCAAACCTTGCAATTAGGCCATTACTTAGGCCCTTTTTATGCCCCACGGTAGAGAGTTGCAGCCACTTCACACATCATACATTTGTACATTGTACCGCCGATGCGAGTATGATGTGATCAATAGTGAGCCATATAAATCAGAGTGTCACGCCGAGAAATCGAACCCCATCTCGTTCCACTCATGATTCAGTGATGCCCGAGCAGACGTGGTTTTATCCACACGGCTATGCTACCTCTCAGCTTGGCAAACCTAAATGAGGAAAAAATATAAAGCCTCTAGGCCTGTAGGAGGAATGTGGCCAGTGACATTTTTGTTTGTCTAGTTGCCCAGACCTTTTAGAATTTAAAATCCTGACCTCTCATTGGCTCCCCACCCTAATTTTTTCTGATTTTCCCACACTATCAAAAGTCAGGACTCATAATGCTGCACACTGTAGTTTTATACTGAAGTTATCCAAAAGGAAGTCTTAATACACCAATAAATACGCAAAACTAACATATTATAGTGTCTACTTTTAAAAGAAATATGGTTGGTGATTAAATAAATAACATGAAACTACCTCATTGACCCCTTATTATCTTGGCAAGCCTCTTTCTTCCATAATGAAAATATAAATTAGAAGAACACAACATGTTATGTTGTGTTCTTCTAATGTATTAACCCTTCGTGCCACGACTATACTGGACCAACAATGAGGCACGAGCTGCGTACTTTATGCGCCAATGCATTTTTCAAACCATAAATAGTTCAAATCCAGACTATCTATATTGCGTTTTGAAAATTTTGAACTAAAAAGTCGATTAATGTATTGATAATGATATTATGTATTTAGTTTTTTTTATAGTTTATTTTATTTTAGGCGCCGAACAACATGGTTATGCGCCTTTGCAAGATAAAAATTAAACAGTAGTTAAACAATGTGTATATACATTGTTATGTACATAATTTCACTACAGGACATGGTGGCACAGGCAGCATATACAGTGCAGCAAGACAGATAAACATGGCAAAACAATGCAGTAATCGAAGCAGGCTGTTTGGTCTGTTTTAGGGGTCTCTACACACAGTGGTAGGGTAGAGTGAGGCTTTATTATTCTCGCATCGTGAATCTGTGATTTACAGAAACTTTTTTACTTGTGGAGCACTCAATGCACTGGCCTGTGTCTCAGAAGGTTTAAAAATAAAATCTTGAATGAAAGTAAAAGGAAATTATTTTCTTCCAAAATGCGTTTCCTGTAGAAGGGAACATCTTTATATAGAGGTGCACAACATAACATACCTTGAATACCCATAAATGTGATGAAAAAAGAGGCCTCTAGCTTCCATAATGATATTACATTTAAGGCATACAATTTATCTTGAATGCCTATGAAAGTGATAAACACTTAAAGCAAGAGGCACTTCATTTGTTCCACATTGAGCTGAAAATATAAAAAGTGCTGGGATGCATATAAAGCATAAAAGTTTCATTCTTCCTTAATCAATTTGCATTCAAATTTGATATCTTAAATACCCATTAGTGTTAGGATACAATATAAATCACAGGTGTATTTCTTCTTTATTTTAATGAGTGTAGTGAGTTCTTTATGTCACATACTTAAGAATGTTGAAAGTTAGTCTTACGATAACTGGCGTAAAAATAGACCAATTTGAAAAAACTCCAGCACTCAACAAAGTAAAAAGCTTTATAGATTTTTGAAAATTTCACACTAAATATTTTTAAGATGGTGGAAAACTAAGCCATAAAGTTTTTGGTCAGCATATTTTACATTAATTTGAAGGTCTTAGGGTAAGTGTCCATCTGAGACTTTTTAGTATCGAGACTCGCTCTCGAGATTGAAATCACTAGTGGACATGGGGCTGAGACTAGTCTCGAAGACTCGCCGACTCTCTGAGACTCAAGAGAGGCTGATGTTGCTCTCAACTGGACAAGGTTCTGAGACTAATCTCGAGACTAGCTCTCGAGATTTAGTCTCAGATGGACACTTACCCTTAAAGAGAAGGGAAATAATAGGTAACTATTTAAAATTCAAACTTAATATTTTCAAGATGGCGGACATCTAAAAAAGTTTTAATGAACATCATGGAATGTTATGCATTGTTTTAAATGTCTTTAAGAGTAGGAAAAAAGTATGGGAAACTATTAATACAATTTTTTTTTTTTTTTTAAACAAATACGGCTTAAAATGGGTTGAAAAAAGTACAATTTTAATAATATGCCATGTTAATAATTATTTTGTATCATTTTAAAATTCTTGATGAGTAGAGGGCTGAAGTAGTCATATTACAATAATATTTTTAAATGGCTTCCACAAATTACCACATAACACAAAAATTAGGATTTTTTTAATTTATAGGTCATGAAGTATATCAAAAGTCTTTTTTGAGAAGGTAATGATTATTATTCCCCAGCATGTGATAAAAAGAAAAAGGAGATGGTAATGCTACACACCAGTGGTAAAGGAATAACACAAACAGCCTTTCCACTAAAACCTAATCGACAAACTCTAATGCAAAAGCAGCTTTCAGCTTTCAAAGGCCATCATCATCATCAGTGCTTATTGCTGAAGAAAAAAAGTTTGTGATATTCCTTTAAAGTGACTTGCGTAGACGCTCCCACATCTAGCATCACTACAGTCTATAAGATTAGAGTTGGCACAATCAAATGGCGGGAAAATTTTGAGGGAAACGATTTTATTGGTCCCCCATGTTGAATGCAACTTCAGAAAAAAATGCTCTACTCTACCGTTGTTCCACAAAAAAATATAACATGGCAACACCGATTTTCCCTTTTTATAACCCCAAAACTACCTCCACGTTTGTTGTTTCCCGCCTTCGATTGTGCCAACTCTAATCTTATAGACTGTAGTAAGTATACATTCGATGTGAAAATAATTTCTTCAATACCAACAGTGATTTTTTCCCTCTAAATATCAAGATAAGGAACCATCTAATCAGAATTTATCAAGACTTATTTATTTCTTTAGCAACGAACTTGTGAGCCATGTAATACGCTTAAAATTGAATTCTAATAAAAGGTACCAATATCTCAAATATAACATTAAACAATTATTTTATATTAGTACATTTTCTTAAGAAACGATAAGTTGTAAAAAAATAGCTGCATAAAATATTAATTGCACCTGTACTTTGGTATATCTGTTTTTTTTTATAAAATATTTTAAGTAATAAATGTGTAACATCTTTGGTAAGTATGTTAAAATATTATAAATACTAATCTCTCATGATAAATAAAATGAAGTCTTATTAAGTTGGTAACGTCCGGGATGTTAGAGGTAAGAAGTAATGTTCTTGTGGTCCTTGAGTCTGTCTATGCGGTGCAGGTTCTTCCACCACTCCGTCAGATTGTTACGTGAAACGAAATCGAACCACGGTGTCACGGGGCTTTTTAAATTGTTCATGAAATTTTGGAAGTTATGTTGCGCTATGTAGCGGACGTCGCTCACTTCGTTGGGGTTGGGATCGAGCGGTACGTCTTTACGTATGAACAGAATGTAGTCCACTTCGTGTTCACCCCACACCCCGTCACCCAGGGACTTGTAAATAATACGAGTTATGTACGAGATGTCCGACACGTCGAGGTTCTCGTGCGGTATTCCGAGCTCGTAATTTAATCTTCTTAAAGCCGCCAGTTTGACCCCGACGGCGTTATCTTCTTCTCTTTCGGACTCGATAGTAGACAAAGGATGACTGCAACAAGAGTTGGTAAAATGGTTCGGGAACGTTATTTTAAACGGCGACCTTTTCTGCACGAGAAGTTCGTTTTTCGTGTTGAACAAGAAGACGCTGAAAGCTCTGTGAAGTAAGACGTCGCCGTCGGTAACTCTATGACAGTTCTCTTTAGAAGCTTCACCTATGTATTTGTCGCTTTTATCGACGAGAATGCACATCTCGTTCAAAGCCGCTCGCTGTAAAGGATCTTGTACTTTTAATTGAAGGGAAAACGATCTTACCTGGTTAAAAAGTAACTGCAAAGTCCTTGTCTTCGACATTTTTAAGAGAACTTCTAAAAGTCCCGCTACGTAGCGAACACGAGACGTTCGAGAACGGAATAAACTAACCGACTTTATTAAAAACAGGGATACACGGTGTCAAGGCTAAACTATTTAATTAATAATGCATAAAACTGGCCTTGGACGGAGTCAAGTATTATCTCATGATTGTATAAATATAACAATGGGGAAGCGTATGTAAATGAATTCCCGTCAGTTTAGATTTGAATTTTAAACAACTTTCCCTTATCATCAATCATAACTTGTTTAGACGTTTCAGCTGATGCACACAACCGGACACGCTCGTTCTATTTGCAGACTTACAACTCGCTCTTACCCAAGTTGATTTACAAAATTGTTCATTGACGGTTTAGTATCCGAATGAAAGAAAGCAAAATACTCGAAAATCGAAGGGGACCCGGGATCCCGTGAAACAACGAAACATGTCGACTTCGACGAGAAAAACTTTCCGTTTCAAATTAAATTACCGGAAGATTTAAATTACCGGAAGATCAAGTATTACGTAGCAACAACACAGGCTTTTACTTTAGCCATATTAGCAAACAAGGCAATCTCGAGACAACCACGAAATGTAGTGATATTGAAGTAGGGGGTACAACCTGGCAATATCTCTCCTACAATCATCCTCTTAAACTTTCAACTCTAAATGATTAACTATGATCGTAATATTCAATATTCATTGCATTACACTCACTTCAATGATAGAGCCTCGTTTTGCCCAGAAATAAAGGGAAGTTTTTTCATGTTATTGCACACCAGGGCCACCTCCTTTCTTATAATATAAATGAAAAAATTAAGATATTTTTAACTTAATAAACTATTGAATTAATAAAATGTATTATCTCACTTTTAGATTATTCTTAGCCACAAAAACCATTATTAACTATACCAACATTTGTCCACAAATACAATTGTTCAGTGCACGACATACCTAATCGGTGAGCCAATTAAATTTTAGTTATAAAAAAAAAATATAGTTTAAAAAACAAAATAAATCAAGTTTTCAAGAAAAAAAAATGTTACCTCTAGAAAGGTAGAACAAGTTGAAATTTAAAGAATTTAATAGTTCTGTGATGTGAATTTAATAAGGGTGAAATGTAAAAAGGAATATTTTAGACCAAGTAAACTATGTATTTGGTAGATTTATCTATACTTGTCCATAAGACATTGTTAATTCTGGTCGATCAAAAAAAGCCATTGCCCCCCCCCCCCCCCCCCCCCCNCATAATCAAAGAGTGAGAGAGATGACTTCAATCATAATCAAAGAGTGAGAGAGATGACTTCAATCATAATCAAAGAGTGAGAGAGATGACTTCAATCATAATCAAAGAGTGAGAGAGATGACTTCAATCATAATCAAAGAGTGAGAGAGATGACTTCAATCATAATCAAAGAGTGAGAGAGATGACTTCAATCATAATCAAAGAGTGAGAGAGATGACTTCAATCATAATCAAAGAGTGAGAGAGATGACTTCAATCATAATCAAAGAGTGAGAGAGATGACTTCAATCATAATCAAAGAGTGAGAGAGATGACTTCAATCATAATCAAAGAGTGAGAGAGATGACTTCAATCATAATCAAAGAGTGAGAGAGATGACTTCAATCATAATCAAAGAGTGAGAGAGATGACTTCAATCATAATCAAAGAGTGAGAGAGATGACTTCAAAAATAGGATCAACACCAAGATGTCAAGCAATTTATTTTGCAGTTTGGCTGAGATGCATCCTGTTAATAGGTAATGAGCCAGATATTTTCGACACCCTTTCAATACGTTTACAGCAGTAACTAGCTTTGTTTCTGCTGCTTCCTCCTGCTACGAAGCAGCAGGAGAGGCCACTTTAATGGCCTCTGAAGTGAGGAAAAGTTCCGAGGTACCACGTAACCGATTTTTTTTTTGCAGTTTTGAACCCTTTATTTGAAAATATTTCTTAATGTGTGGTTCATCTTTTCTTGTATTAGGGTTTATTTTTAATAAGCCAAGATAAAATGCACATTTTATCTTCTGAATCGTTATATTTCTCCCTCACATTTGATTTGAGCTTCTTCAGGCCCGTAACAATCCTGTATTTTTGTTAAATGAGTCAATAAAACATTTTTTTTTATAAATTGAATAATTTTTTGTAACATTAACAGTATTTTTTATTTATTTTTTTTAAATCATATATTTGCTTGGGAGAGACACTTCCAAAACGTTTCTCGCAAGCAGTCAATAGGGAAGATTAATTAAATGAAGTATCTAATAATTTTTTTTAAAAAAATTACAATTTATGTAAACAAATTTTTAATTGGCAACTGAAACTAAAAGACAGGATTGTTACGAGCCTGACGAATCCCAAATGTGAGAGATATAATCATTCAAAAAAGACAATGTGATAAATTTGTAACTTTGAAAACGATTTGCCCTGATGTGCATTCTTATAAACTTTGCTGAGTTTAACAATAGAATATGTTCATAATTAATCCACTTTTGAGTGAAACATAAAGAAAACAAGTGGAGAGATGAGAAGATTGCGACTTAAAGGTTGCAGTTCTGAAAGAGTTCTAAAATCGTTCCAACAGGCTCCTCTTTTAGGTTTCTGTACAAAGTACTAAAAGAAACCTTATATAACGGCTCTGTCTGTCTGTCTGTCCGTTGGCTTGTTTCAACTCATAAACTGCTATATCTAGAAACATAAAATTTGGCACACGGGTGCATCTCGGCATTTAGACAACTGGACCCATTTTAGAGTTTTTAAAATTCATATTTCCAAGATGGCAACCCGGCCAATATGGCGGATGACTCAAAAAAAGTTTTTAGTCACCATGGCATGTTATACATCAATTTGAAGGTCTTAAAGTGTAGAAAATGATTTTTTAATTCTTAAAATTCCACACTGAATATTTTCAAGATGGCGGCCAATATGGTAAGTGACTAAAAAAAAGTTTTTAGTTACCTTGGCATGTTACACATCAATTTAAAGGTCTTAAAGTGTAGAAAAAGAATATGCAACTATGAAAATAACACATGTAATATTTTCAAGATGGCGGGCGACTAAAAAAGTTTTTAGTTACCATGTCATGTTATCATCAATTTAAAGGTCTTGGAAGTGTAGAAAAAGAATATGCAACTATTACACTTAATATTTTAACTAAGTCGTACAGAAACCGGCGATTATCGCCTCACGTACTTACGTGAAGCGCGCCTTACTTGTTTAT